>MU223858.1:430214-440558 GCA_018584345.1 Thuja plicata
AGCAAGAGATAACAGAAATCTAATGGATGTCAACTTTGCAACAGGAGAGAATATTTCACCATAATCTATTCCCTCTACCTGTGAATACCCCTTTGCAACCAATCTAGCTTTGTACCTTTCAACACTGTCATCTACACAGAATTTCTTCTTGAACACCCATTTACAGCCAACATATTTTCTCCCTTTAGGCAAAGGTACAAGGTCCCAAGTTTTATTTTTCTCCAATGAATCCATCTCATCATCCATAACCTCAATCCAGGAACCTGCATCTTTCATGCCCAAAGCCTCTTTCACAGATCTAGGCTCATCAGTGTTAGTAATCAAAGCAAAGGCACAACTGGAATAAAGGAGAATAACTTTATTCCATGCCCCCATGTTAAAGTGATTGAAAATTCCTTAATGGGATAAATGGCTTTATTGGAGCATACATGCATCCATAAGAAATGTTTCCACTATGAAATACCCCCAAGAAAGGACAAATCAAGGGAAATAGGCACATAAAAAAAGAGATCATGAAAGGGATCTACAAAATCTGGGGTCATTAGGTCATATGATAACACATGTATATCAAAATTATAGCAAAATGATCTGTCATCATCCCCCAAAGGAAGTAGAACTACAAGAACAATGGAAGAAAATCACATAAGAGATACAAATAAGAGTCTTTTTGGGCCGAAATCATGGAGACCAAAAATAATAGGTAGCTACCATTTTGCATCATCCCAAGAAGACAAAAAAAAGGCACATGTACAAACGGTGGCACGAGCACAACATAACATTTGTGAAGCATAAGCACAACATAACAGTTGTGCCTTTTACACCAGCACTGTATCCGATGAAAATACATTTAACAGCTTTATTTTCCAACTTAGATCTTTTCTCCTTTGGAACATGTGCATAAGATTCACAACCAATATTTCTTTGTCTCCTTAACCTCAATAAGATCATCTCATGCATTTGATCTACTTTACCGTGAGCATGATCTTGTCTCATGATCTACCATCCTAAAACATTATCACCCTTTATTGATGTCTTTTAGGACTTATTAGACCCCATTTTAGTGATTTCAAGATCCCAATGTCTTTATGGTTGATTTTTTGCATCTTTCATTTTCTTCCCTGAGACTTTTCACACCTTCCAAGAACCAGATCTGCCTTGAATCTAGCAATTCTAGGACTAGGTCAAACTAAGTTTTCCTTGTCCTAGACAAGGCCAACCCAATTCGGCCTTGTCCCAGGGCATTATGACTAAGTGGAATCCGGGCCCAATGCAAAGGTTTTTCTTCTTGATCTTTATTTTTGGTTGTCCTAACAATATTGAATCCCAAAATGAGTATAAAAGGGGGCCTTCTCCTCTCATTCTATCATCCAATCTTTGTGTAAGCTATCTATGTGAAAGCAATCAATTGATCAAGATAAATCAAGCATTCAAGTTGTGCAATTGAAGTGTTGGATTCAAGATTTGAAGGAAAGAATCCAATTGAATATCTCTAAGTCTCAAAGTCTTCTTCCATTCAAGAAAAAAAAAATCTTCTCTCATTGATCCAATTTCTTTCCCATGGTGGCCAAATAGAGGAATTCTCAAGAAAGAAAGAAGATCCATTCCTCTTCTCCATTCTAGATTTCAAGAATACGCCCATTGAAGATCTAGGATTTGACAAGTGTAGATCCATTTAATTTTTGATGTCATCCTTGATTCTTCAACACATTCCAAACATACAAGCATCCTTTTGGTGTTGACTTATTTCTACATCCATCCATGAGGGTTTTTCATGCAAGGTAAATCAGACATTTATCTTGTTTATGCAATTTCTATTTCATTTCAAGGTTGATTCCTATATAGGGTCTTGACCAAGGAAATCCCCTTTCCACAACCTTTTTACCCTTTTGTGTAGGAACATGCTTTCAGAGTTTCAGATACAAAAATTTAGAGATATAGAATCATTGGTTGATCCTCTACAAAAATTTTTAGATTTGTAGTCTCTAGGACAAGGTTCACTTGAGTTGGCATAGTCATGGGAATCTACAAATTTAACAGTCAAAATATATAGGGGCCATGGTTTTAAATCCAAAACAGTTTCTGATTTTGAAAGTTCTATGACAATCATTTCAAAATCTGAAGTTTGTTCCTCCTCTCCTAGCTTCAAGGTGATTTCATTATTTTTCTTTTCATCTTGCATTTACTTTTATGCATCAGATATGATATTACATATTATTAGCAGCCATTTCATTTATCATAGTTTGCATTCCTTTCATAGTATTTCATATCATTTTACATATCATATACATCTTAACATAAAAGGAATTCAATCCCCAATACCCCGTCTTCAAATCTAGATCTAGCATTAGCATCCCTTCATCATTTTTGAGATTTTCTCATCTATTTTGGGTTTGAGGGTGAAATATTTTGGGGGTATTCCTAATGTAACATAGGATATCCCTCTCATATCAACATTTGATTTGGTGAGCCATCTTCCTCCATAACACCTTGGTTCACCATTTCTTATATTACAAGTACAATCAACACATTTATAGAGTTGTCTAAGACATGTGTGTCATAGTACACACATAATGTGGATAGTGAACTCACCCTCCTTGACCTTTGTAATGTCAAACAAAAGGGTGGTGAAATCCTCATTGACTACCTATAAAGGTGGAAATCCCTATCCACTTGATTACCATATAAACCACCAGAGAAGAACTTGGTCAAAATTTTCATTGATAATCTACATCCCAAGATGGATCATCACATGCAGATGAATTGCATCCACACCTACAAGAACATCTATGAAAAGGGACTTGATATCGAGAGAGGCCTTTTGGATGAAGGCATCATTGAAAATTACAAGGAAGGACTGAATGAACAACCTGGTAGTGACTATCCTCGATACTTGAACAAGAATAAGAATTTCATGGGTGATGAGGCTACTGATACCAAGCACATACATGTCTTTGTCATTTTCTATACTCCATCCCAACTTTTTTTTCAAAAAACAACCCAACATGCAAATGCTATCTTGGTCACTCAATGCCAACCTAGACCTCATGTCGAGAATACACAAAAGCACTCCTTCACACCCTTAGGGGAGCCACTAGACGTGATCTTCCATAGAATGGGTAAGGCTAATATGATTGGTTACCCGCAGATTCCACCCTTTGATGAGTCTAATCCTAAACATGCATGGTATATCAAAAATGAATATTGTGATTACCATCATGTCAAAGGACATTGTACCATAAATTGCATGAAGTTGAAGCATTATATCCAACATCTTATAGATCACAGAGATATCACCATCAATCCCCCATCACAAGCTTCACTAAATGAAAACCTCCAGATATATAAAAATGTTTTTCCTAAACACAACATACGTATAGGTCCAACGAACACTAATCAAGGACTACAGACCCAAGGTAATAAAAACCAAGGTAATCCCAATAAAGAAAAGGACTGCACCACTACCTTTATGGATTATGGAAACATCATTGGTTATATAACCCACACAAAAGAGTCTATCATAATGATCAGTGTAATGACACACAATGTGTGGTCACTACTCGGCAAGATAGGATATTTATTATCGATGCCACCACATCTTCCTCCACTGCACAATATAATATCTCGGAACACCTTGGGAACACAGTCGCTCAAATATCCATTCTAGATCTCCTCCATACTTTTCCCATCAACTAGGAGATTCTCACTAAAGCCTTATCGGATATATACATCCCAAACGACATTGATTCTATTGCGTGATTTTAGAATCTATCCTTAAAAATACCCACTTAAATATTTTTAGTTATTTTTCTCTTGCATACCTTGAACCTTGAACTTTGAACCTTCAAAGTTCAAAGTTCAAAGTTCAAGGAGTTCTTGGTTCTAAGCAACATGTTGTTGATGTCTTCTCACTTGTTAGTAAAATGCATTCTGCATCTCAAATCTTGAACCTTGAACCTTGACAATTTTTGATTCATAGTGCAAAGTTAAAGAGACACTTTGCCCCGATCATGTCATCTTTAAGTATTTTATCTTTTCATCTAGTTTGTAATTGTTGAACCTTGAGAATTTTTGGTTCAAGGTTCAAAGGTCTCTTTAGTCATGTCTTTCTATGGGTTTTAGTTGCATTGGTTAGTATAAATGGTTGAAATCATAATGAACCTCAAACTTTGAACCCTTTTTCCATGGTTCAAAGTTCAAAGTTTGATCGTGCGAAATAGAAAATCTAAAAAGATCGTGCTGAAATCTCAAGTCATGATTGCCGAGGTGATTGAAAGGACAAGTATTAAATGCTTCATGATGAAAGAAACATGCAAGATAAAGAGTGGTGTGCATGCCAAGTATCATTCACATTAAAAGATGGTGGGTGTCTTTAAATCAAGGCAAGTTTCCATAAATGAAGGTACTGCTGCCAAGACATAATTTGCATTAAAAATATTTCTTCGTCATTATTTTTGTTCATTCTGCATACAAGTTCTTGTCTATCATGATAAGAAGTGAAGTGGAAGTGAGGTAATTTCTCTTCTCAAAAACTGAATGTGGAAATAACAGCGAGTCTCAGAAAAACCTTCTAGAATTTTCTCAATTGGAAACTTCCTTCTCTAAATTTTAAAAGTTATTTCCGTTATATCTTCTATCTTCTTAGAATTATTCCATGGCTCAGTTATGTCTTCTTCTAAGCTAAAATCCCTAAGACAAAATAGGTCCAGTCCCATAACCAACTATCTCCCAGAGATGCAAGACACATTTCTAGTACATGTTATAATATAGGGAAATTGATGGGTAGGTTCAGTAAGGTTGAGGCCAGATCAATGGAAGACAAGATTGTGGAGAGCGGATTGTTGGAAGTTGCAGGGTTTCCTGAAGTGGTACCTTGTCCAGAGTTGGTGATGAAATGCTGAAATAGATATGAAAGAGTTCAAAGGTACATTCACACTTTTCTTGGTGATATGTTGGTGTGCATAAATAGGCAAGTGGTCATGGCTTCTCTGAGAATTCATCCTACTAAGACCTATGGAGATTGGACCATTTCTAAGGTGCGGGAAAATTTTAAGGAAAACCAAAAAGACTTTAACAGTACCATAGCTAAACACTAGTTATTGAAACTAGAAAAGGAGGCTACCGCCTACTTAGGCCTTTGAAGAAGGATCATCTAATTGATGATGTGTGAGATATGGTCAGTCTATTGAACAAGGCAAAGGGAAATCTTCATTCAGGAGCATCTTGGGTTCTTGGCAATCTTGTATCAACCAAAAATATGTTTGTTTTGGTTTGGTAGCTTGTTGGAGACTACTCGGTAATGTTCTCGGTAATTGCTTGTTCGCTTGGTTGAAGACTTGTTTGTTCTCCTACCAGGCTTGGTTACTTATTTTTGTCTTGCTTTATCAATGGGTCTTGGTAGTTGTTGGCTGCTCAGTGGGTTATCACCGACTGGTGCTCGGGTGTCTTTTCACCCAGTTGTTAATGTTTCTCGGTTGGATTCTTACCAAGTTATTTATTTTTAAGTTGGATCTTCTGGCCGACTTCTGATTTTAATTTTTGTAGCATAATTAATGTTGGGATCTATCATTGGGAGGTGTGTGGACCTAAATCTAGGTCTTTTCTATTTCCTATGTTGGATCTTTAGGATCTGAGTGCTAACCTTTTTGGTGGACTCTTGTATATATTTGGTTTTCTATTCTTAGATTAGGGGATCCATTTTTGGATAGAATATTAGGTTTAGCAGATTTAGATGATAGTTTTGTGACCTTGCATATATGTGGATTACTCTATAAAACATCTCAATGTATATTGCTGAAATCGGGAAGGCCTTACATCCCAACATGTAATGAGTTTGATGAAATAATATAAATGATCTTTTGTTTCTTCTCCACCTTTCTTTGTTGTTGCTTCTATCTTGTGTTTTGCAAGCTGGTTTGGTAGCTAGGAGTTCCTTTGGCCCTGGTCTTCCTACCCTCATTGTGTCAGGTGGTATTAGAGTGAAGGTGAGTGCCTTTGGCCCTGGTCTTCCTACCCTCCTTGTGTCAGGTGGTATCAGAGTGAAGGTGAGATCTAGGTTCCTTCTTGTAAGCCCTAACCCAAGTTGGTTGATATTGTTGTGGGGTAATAGATTGTGATCTGACCTAAAATTGTAGATGGTTGGTGGGAGAGGAAGTATAGATCTAGGTCTAGCTAATATGCTAAGGTAGATGGCTGGAAGATTGGAAGTTGTTGAGACAGCCCAGTGCAGAGGAAGACATCTTGAAGATGTTAGTGATGATGAATTTGAAGAAGTGAAAGGAGAAGATGCACTTGTACCTATGATGGACCAAGAAGAAGAGAGATTACTACGAGCATTGACAAGTTTGAAGTCCACACCTCAGTTTAAACCTCCCGAGTATAGTGGAAAGTTGGATTCTGATGAAATTGATAGACTGGATAACCAAGATGGAAAAATACTTTGAGTATGAAAATGTATGAGAAGATAAGAAAGTAAAGATTTCAAGTACAAAGTTGAAAGGTCATGCATCCTTGTGGTGGGAGCATTTGCAATTAGATCAAAAGAAGAAGGGTAAAGACAAGAACAAGGTATGGGATAAGATGATAAACAAATTCAAAGGCAAGTTTCTACCTTGTGATTACCAGATTAACCTAGTAAGGAGAATGCAAAGTTTGAAGCAGAAAGATAGCTCGATAAAAGATTACACTAAGGAATTTTACAGATTAGACATCAGACCTGGACATGTTGAAGATGAAGTAGAAAGAATAGAAATACATCTTAATGGATTAAGAATTTCTATACAAGATGAGATCATCTTGGTAAAGATGGAGAGTATTGAAGAGGCATATCAGTTTTCCCTAAAAGATGAGGATAAATTGAACAAAAGATGTGAACAAAGGAAAAGAGGAAGAGGTGGTAGATTCCCTAGAGGAAGAGGTAGATCTCATGGTGAAAATAGTAGATTTGAACCAGAAAAGACAAATCTAGACACATATCAAGAAAAAGGAAAGATCATATGGAAAGGAGGAAGTTCATTTCAAGGAAGAGGAAACTACTCATGAGATGGTTATAGCATAAGAGGGTTCCAAGGAAGTTGTTAGAATTATGGTGAAGAAGGACATATCTTTTGAGTGCACACATGCAAGCAAGAAATTTAGTAGCAGCAAAAATGCTTTGGTGCAAGAGGAGTCACTGAATGAACCTAAAAAGGAAGGAAATATAATGATTAGAAGGATACTTTGGAGTGAGAAAGATAAGACAGATCCTGTAAGAAAAAAAAATTTCAAGACCAGATGTAGAGTTGCAGACAAAGTGTGGAAGATAATTGTTGATAGTGGAAGCTTGGAGAATCTAGCATCTGAGGAAATGGTCAAAAATTTGTAATTAGAAAGAATGAAGCATCTAAAGCCCTATCAGTTTTTATGGATCAAGGGTGAGCATACATTAATGGTGAGTGAACAATGTTTTGTGAATCTAAAAATTGGAAAGTATTATGATAAGGTGTTGTGTGATATTATGCCTATGGATTGTTGTCATATTTTGTTGGGTAGACCCAGGAAATATGATAAACATGCTATACATGATGGAAGAGTGAATAAATACACTAATTGGGTTGATGGTAAGAAGAAAATCTTGCTACCATTGGTTTAAGAATCTGTTGGTGAGATATGTACATCTTTGAAAGTTTGTTTGATGGAAGGTAGACTATTTGTTAAGGATTTGAAAAGAAATGATATCTATTATGCGTTGATTCCCAACAAACCGGGTAAGAATACAAAAGATGAAATATCTATAGAAGTTGATAAATTACTTGATGAGTACAAGGAAATCATTTCAGATAATGTACCTAATGGTTACCGATGAGAGATATTAGTCATTGTATGGATTTGATTCCTGGAGCAAGTTTTCCAAATAAGGTACCATACCGATTGACACCGAATGAGAATGAAGAACTCAACCGACAAATTCATGAGTTGCTGCGCAAGGGTTTGATCAGAGAAAGTTTGATTCCATGTGTAGTACCAACAATGTTAGCACCTAAGAAGAATGGAGAATGGCCAATGTGTACTGATTCAAGAGAAATCAACAAGATACAAGTTAAGTATAGGTTTCCTATACTGATGATGGATGATATAATGTATTATTTGAGTGGAGAAAAATATTTTACCAAAATTGATTTGAAAAGTGGATATCATCAGATGAGAATCAGAGAAGGTGATGAATGGAAGACTGCTTTCAAGACAAAAGAGGGTTTGTATGAGTGGTTGGTTATGCCTTTTGGTTTAACTAATGTACTTAGTACATTTATAAGATTGATGAATGAAGTTTTGAAGAAATCCTTGAATAAATGTGTGATTGTATACTTGGATGATATTTTGATATTCAGTAAGACTAGAGAAGAGAATTTAATGCATATAAGACAAGTATTACAGAGATTGAAAGAGGAAAAGTTACTGATAAATTTGAAAAAGTGTTTCTTCATGAAAGAAGAACTTATGTATTTAGGTTTTGTGATTTCAGCTTATGTTTTGAAGATGGATCATGAGAAGGTTGAAGTTATACTTTGCTGGCCTACACCTGAGAATGTTAGTGAGGTAAAATCATTTCATGGATTGGCAAGTTTTTTACGGGAAATTTATCATAATTTTTAGTTCTATTTATAATTCTATGACTGAGAAATTGAGAGAAGACAAAAGATAATTCAAATGGACACATGGAGTCAATAAGAGTTTTGAGACTTTGAAGCAGAAGGTTGTTAAATTGCCTATTTTATCCTTACCTAATTTCAATAAGGTATTTCAAGTTGAATGTGATGCAAGTGGAAGTGCTATAGGAGCTGTGTTGACTCAAGAAGGTAAACCTGTTTCTTTCTTTAGTGAAAAGTTGAATGATGCAAAAAGAAAACTTTATGTCTATAATCAAGAATTCTATGCTATTGTTCAAGATCTGAAGAAATGGAGACATTATTTAATGCCAACTGAATTTGTGTTGTATACTGATCATAAGGCTTTACAATATTTGGGTAGTCAGAATAAGTTGAATCAAAGACATATGAAATAGGTAGAGTATTTGTAGAGTTTCACATTTGTAATAAAGCATAAAAGTGGATTTTCTAACCGAGTTGCTGATGCATTGAGTAGAAGAAGATCATTTTTTATTGAAATGAGAATTGAGGTTCTTGGTTTTGATGACATGAAAAATTTGTATGAAAATGACCTTGGTTTTTTTGAGTTATGGAGAGTGTGCAGAGAAACTATTCCAAATCAACCAAATAAGTATGAAGACTATTTCATTCAAGAAGGTATGTTATTCAAAGGTATTCAGTTATGTATATTGAGAGGATCAATGAGAACTAATTTGATAAAGGAAAAGCATAGTAGTGGTTTGACTGGACATTTTGGTATTGAGAAAACCTTTAGTTTACTTAGGGAAAGGTATTTTTGGCCTCAATTATATAAGGATGTTTAGAAATTTGTGAAAATTTGTGGAGTTTGTCAAGTTGAAAAAGGAGCGAGTCAAAATACTAATTTGTATACACCGATTTCTATTCCTGAAAAACCTTGGAGTGATATCAACATGGATTTTGTTCTTGGCTTACTGAGGATAGAAAGAGGTAATGATTCCATATTTTTTGTTGTGGATAGATTCAAGGTATACCAAATGGATTTCAAATCTATATTCCTAAATGGAATACTAGAAGAATAGGTATACATTGAATAACCTAAAGGGTTTGTTGATCCTAACAAGAGGAATATGGTATGTAAACTACACAAAGCCTTGTATGGATTGAAACAAGCACCGATAGCATGTTATAAAATACTTCACTCTTATCTCATTAGTATTGGGTTTATAAGAACAAGTGATAACAATAATCGATATTTGAAAGGAGATACTGATCATAAGATCTTGATTGGTGAAGTATTTTTTGATGATATCATATTTGGAGGTAATGATATGTTATGCAAATCATTTGCTGATGAAATGAGAAAAGAATTTGAGATGTCAATTTTTGGAGAGATCAAACTTTTTATTGGTCTACAAATTCTTCAAAAGAATGCAGGAATCTACATCACACAATCCAAATACATCAAGCAAGTGCTGAAGATATTCAAGATGGAAAATTCCAAACTAGTTGGAACACCTATGGCAACCAGATGCAAACTGACAAAATAACACAAGTCAACTGAGGTAAATCAAACCTTATATAGATCAATGATTGGAGAACTAATGTATGTTGTACATGTATGCACCCTAAAATGGTCGCCTAGACTTTGGGCCCCATTTATCATTTTATCAAATTTCCTGAATCAATGCTTTGGAATATTTTCAATTCAAATCAATTTCCTTGATCAAATTGTAATTAATTC
>MU223858.1:448639-469806 GCA_018584345.1 Thuja plicata
TGTTATTTTATCTCTGTGGATTCATGTTTTCATTGACTCTTTGCCCAAGGGATAGGCACTGGTCTGAGGTATAGTTTGCAATATGTTCCTCATCCAATATCAAAATCAAATTAATCAAAATACACTTATTACTAAGAACATACAAGCTGAACTTGTTTAAGGACCTCTGTCAGCAGGACACAGTCCATGTTGTTGATCACTTGAAGAGTGGATCATTAGGTTATCCCTCCTACATAAAAAGAAGAAGGATGAAAATCCTTGTATCACTGGTTTTTGCTATATTTAGGATCATGGTTTATATGGTTATATCTTGTATTTGATTATGCTTGGTCAGTTGCAAGGTAATTTATCAGTTGGTTTCATAAGAGATACATAGCAAATCAGTGTCCACATTATAAATACTGTGATAACAGTGATCTTTCAAGGTAAAACCTGCCTGAGTATATGTGGAGCTCGAAAATGAAGAAGGACCTTATCTAGTCCTTAGCAATTAGGCTTTTCTTGTCTTTGAATCAGGAGTAAAAGGTACAGGATTCAAATAGACATTTCAAGTATTGTGATTCATACAAGAAAAATCCCTAACAAGACCAAAGTGTTCCCAAGGTGCGCTAAGACAAATTGGGCAGCAATTTTTGGAGAGCGATATCTCAGAACTGATGAGAGATATCAGAGATCCATGAAGTGCATAAGGACCCTATTGGGAATACCTACAAGCATGTAGCTCAGTTATGGGAGATTCCACTCGGATTCCATTTGGCGACCCAATCTCAGTTGGTGCAAAAAGTTGCATTGTTGCTTAGTTGAAAGTTTCTCAATGGTGCATCTTTCAAACCATTCATCGTGGGACCAAACCATCAGTTACATCAGCTCCATTTGGTAGGTTAAATGATAGTGGACACCTTTTTTCACTCATGTAGCATCAAGAACATTCTGACGCATGTCAGACTAAAGTGTTCCCAAGGTGCACTAAGCCAAATTGGGAAGCAATTTTTGGAGAGCGATATCTCGGACCTCATGAGAGATATCAGAGATCCATGAATTGAAAAAGGACTATCTTGGGAAGGCCTAAAATATTGTAGCTCAGTTCTGGGATATTCCACTCGGATTCCATTTGGTGACCTGATCTTGGTTGGTGCAAAAATTTGCATTGTTTCTCTTTTAGAAGTTGCTCAGTGGTGCATCTTTCAATCTGTTCATCATGGGACCAAACCGCCAGCTCCATCATCTCTAGTTGGCCAGGTAAACACTAGTAGACACCTTGTTTTACTCACGTAGCATCAAGAACATTATGGCACATGTCAGACCAAAGTGTTCCCAAGGTGCACTAAGCTAAATTGGGAAGAAATTTTTAGAGAGAAATATCTCAGACCTTGTGAGAGATATGAGAAATTTGTGAAGTGCACAAGGACCATCTTGGGAATTCCTACAAGCATGTAGCTCAATTCTAGGAGATTCCACTCAGATTCCATTTAGCAACCTAATCTTGATTGGTGCAAAAATTTGCATTGTTGCTCAGTTGAAAGTTGCTCAATTGTGCATATTTCAAACCATTAGTCATGGGACAAAACCTTCAACTCCATCATCTCCAATTGGCTAGGTAAACACTAGTGGACACCTTTTTTTTCTCGTGTAGCATCAAGAATGTTTCGGCGCATGTCAGACCAAAGTGTTCCCAAGGTGCACTAAGCCAAATTGGGAAGCAATTTTTGTAGAGCGATATCTCAGACCTTGTGAGAGATATTAGATATTTGTGAAGTGCATAAGGATAGTATTGGGAAGGCCTACATGAATGTAGCTTAGTTCTAAGAGATTCCACTCAGATTCCATTTGGAAACTCGATCTTAGTTGGTGCAAAAAGTTGCATTGTTGCTCAGTTGAAAGTTGCTCAATGGTGCACCTTTCAAACCGTTCATCGTGAGACCAAAATGTTAGCTCCATCAACTCCAGTTGGCCAGGTAAACTCTAGTGGACACCTTTTTTTACTCACGTGGCATCAAGAACATTCGTGTGCTTGTCAGACCAAAGTGTTCCCAAGGTGCACTAAGCCAAATTGGGCAGTGATTTTTGGAGAGTGACATCTCAGACCTTGTGAGAGATATCAGAGATCCATGAAGTGCGCAAGGACCATCTTGGGAAGGCCTACAATGACATAGCTCATTTCTATGTTATTCCACTTGAATTCCATTTAGCGACCCGATCTACCCCAGTTACAAACTAAAGGTAGTGAGTCAGCCTTATATAAAGTGTGGAATGATGTTGGAAGTTTATTCAAGGTGCTAGAGGCAGTGGGTAGGTCTTTTCATTCTTTTTATGCAATTGGATACTATGGTGCATTTGGGGGTTCCTAGGGTCATTTTCTTTATCTTTGAAATCATAGACCTCTTAAAGACCTTAATAGTTGTCAAACCAATTTCCTCTGCATCATTAGGGTATGAAAATTTGGAGTTTATTAGCCCAGTTGCGGTCTATTACACTTATTACTTTGGTTCAACAAAAGAGTTTCAAAGTAGTTGCTTTGGAAAACATTAGGTCTATTACACATGACAATGCATGACAAAGATATAATATATAAATCAACATACATACAATAAATGAAAAATATGTAGTATGGAAATAATACATACATACAACGCATGGAAAAGATAAAATATAAAATTGAACATACATACATAAATACAATGCATGACAAAGACATAATATGGAAATGATACATACATAGAACACATGAAAAAGATAAAATAACCATAAATGAACACGTAGATATGTATATATGACATTGTTTTGTACAAAATGTGGCACATGCACCATCTCAAAATATTTACAAAATCAACATATCCAGATATAATGTGACATACGCCATCTCAAAATGTGTCATATGGCATCTCAAAATAAGAAGTTCAACCACAAATGTTTCTAGGACATCCTATTCTACTAGTGGATCATCAAAATGAAGCCTCTTCAAAGTACTCTTTGGCTCTGATGGATCCTGAATTCAATCACAAAAGTGAAACCCCAAGTTAGATTACTTAATTTATTTGGTTTCTACAAATAAAAAATAAAAATTCAGAATCATAGTCAACAATAATAAATAAACAAACTTTAAAATTGAACTCTCATGTACCTCGCCTCTTTGTGTCCTCATGCAGTCAGCAGACCTAACATATGTCCTTGGTAGAGAAGGGACAATGCCACCAATGTCAACTCCGACCTGTATATGTTTGCGAACATGAGATTGATCTATGAGTTATACTATTTAATGTTAAATATTTTGTAGAAAATATATGTTTACAAAATAACTGAATTAACATTAAAACTTACCTGTATTGAACTTTCTTCAGTAAATGTCAGTTGGGTCATCAAAGATACAAACCCTTCGCATTGTACCTCCCTCAAACTAGGGGTGACCTACAAAAGTCAAACAGATACTTGATACAATCACAAATTGATCATATTATATATGCTTGATAGTAAAATACAAACAAATAATTTTAGAAATATATGTACTGTGGGACTATCACTGCGAATTGAGATGCCCGTGACTCTATCATGGCGAACCATTCTCATGACATCGTCAGATACCACCCTTTGTTAAATAAACCATGTAAATTAAAAATGAGTGCGCACAAGTCACAGGTATACATGTATGCATAAACAACCTAAAATACTTAATTACCTTCCCCTTGTCAATGCTAGATGCTTGAACTCCCTCCCATTGCCCCCTCCCCATGGTGGCAACTGGTGAAACTTGTATTAGTATGTAATAAGATGATCATAAAAATTAGAAAATACATGTATATACTATTATAAAAAGGAAACCAATGAGTACATTAAAATGTATGTACCATGGAAGTGTCACGGCCAAATGAAATGGCCAAAAGCATGGACCCCTCAACTTTTTCCATCTCCTCCTCTATCATCAACTGAACATAAATGGAACACATAAAAAAACATAAGTGGGCAATCATTATAAGAAAATTCTACTAAAAATATGAGTGTTTAAAATTAAATACAATGTAACAAGTCAACTATTTACTCTTATCGTAACAGTAGGAGTTTGTGGCTTTACATGCCCGTAATGCACATCTCCATGAGGTGCTTTAGTGCCTATAGTGTTCTTTGTAGTATCGTCCAGCTCAAAGACATAGTTATATGCATCACTCTCATTCAGGGGACCCAAGCACATATTCTTGTACATAATACAAGTGTGGGGCACACAAACATGTGAGATAATGGAGGATGTGGCAAGGAAAGAATCATTAGCATGAGGAGGCAACAATGTCACACTGTGCCTAACTAGTAGATCACTCAAGGTGTGAATGGCTCGAATAGTCTGTGAACCAGCCTCAGCAATAATATCAGGATGTTGCACTGTAGGAGGTGGTGAAATCTTGGGAGGGGGGATATATGTGTGGGATTTCACCCGGTGTGCCCATGGAATGTCCTAAGGAATGCCTAAGCCTATGCCCTGGTTTGGTCTCATGCTCCAATAATTTACCTTGTGACTGAGCACAAATTCAACATATAATTTTCTTAAGAAATATAATGGGACATCCAAATTGTTGTGGGGGTTATCTATCAAAAACCATCCACCAATGGTCCCAAAAATGGTCACATATTGCATCATTTGTGCACCATTTAATTGACAAGTTGGTCTTTTTAGTGTCCACTTTTAAACTGATTTTGGGATCCACAAAAAGGTTACATATGTCATGTTTTGTTATAGTTAGGTTCATAACTTGATTATAATCAAGCCCATCATCAAACTCGACGTGCATGGAATCACGCCAAAGAAATGCAACATTATGTTGCTCTGTAAGTTTCTCCATGTTTTCAATAATGGAGTTCAACATGGAAAACATGGGGTGCAATGTGGGGATATTGGCATATGTAGTCTGATATCCTCTAAGATGATTTAGATTGTCTCCTATAAGATCCTCTAAAGGTTGAGGGTGTGAGACTGGTTGGTCTTCTGAAGGTGGGGGATTGTTTGGAGGTGGTTCCAGATTGTTAACGGGGTCATTAGGAGGGTTTTCTGATTGGTTTGAGTCTATGTCTGATTACAATTAAAACCAAAATAGGCAATTATAATCAATTTTTTAAAAAATGATAAACAATATCAATTAAACCCTAGTTTTTAAAAAAAAAACTATAAATTTCAATTTAAAAACAAAAAAAAAACATAAATTTTTTACATAATTGTTGAATTTGGAGATAAATATAAATTGGTAAAATTAGATATCAGTTAGGTTTCGGATATGCGACACCTTGGGCTGTGTTTGATGTTTTCACAATGAAAAATGAGAATTCAGCCTGTGGGCCTAAAAATAAGTTTTACTAGCAAAAATTAGATATCTGATATAAAATTGGATATCTAATTAGGCTTGTGCTTTGGCTTTTGGTTTGGCCAGGTGTATAGACACCTAGGCCTACTAAAAAGTCAACAAGCTTTTTAGTGCGCTTTTGGGCGAGTGAAAAGAGGATTTTTACACATTGCCAAATTTTGGAATACCATGATCCTACACATACCCATCATACTCCTCTAATCAAATTAAGAGTTAAATCAAAATTTGAATTAGGTGCCTATAAATCATAATCAATCACAAAGTTTGGTTTATTTTTCCAAGGCAAATTGCATTTGACAAGTATTAGTAGTTTCATGTGTTTGATTCCATATCTTTGGCAATTGGTTCTTTGACAACGTCCTGTATGAACTTGTTAGGCTACTTTTAATGATCAAAATCATAAAATACTACACATTAGCTGATTAGTACCGAAATATGAAGACAAAATATTCTGTGTTTTTACTCTTGGGTTTTCATATGATGAACAACAATTTAAGAAAAATGATGAAATGACTAGCCTAGATGACGAAATGCCCCGAAAATGATCAAATATTTACCAAAGACAACACTTTATCCCGCAGACGTTGAAATAAATACCAGAAATGACTAAAGGCATAAATTATACCTTCCAGAGACATTGGAATAAGGTTAACAAATTATGAAATGACATCAACAGATGATTGAATGAAGACCAGAGACACTGAAATGCTCCCGGAGATGTTGCTTTAACTGTCGAAAATGCTATTTTGTATTGTCTCCTGTCAATTATGTAGAACAAAGTGTGAAATTCTCAAAAATGAGGGGTTCAACCCCTATGGTGGGTGCCAAAATGTGATGTGTAAAATGTATATCTACAAGTATCCACACACAACCACTCAATAACTCATTACATCAATTGGTTAATCAAATCAAATCAAATGAAAAATACATAAAACCAATTGAAATCAAATTATTGCTTCCTACATAGAAGACCCACATGAATTAATCAATTTTCTCTTAGTTTTAGCACTAATTGATCATGAATTGACAATCATATGATGGAAGATTCAAAGAAAATGCCTAAAATGCATCTAAAATTGATCAATTGTGCTCCATTATGCTCAATTTAAGTTCCTAAATGCATGAATTGATAACAATTGAATGAAAAACATGAACTAGATTATGCTCAATTATCCTAGAATGAAATTAGCATTAGTTATATACTTTAATGCACTATCTTGTTATGAAATTGAGCTTACAAGGGATGCATTTATAGATTTCCTTTGGAGGGAAAATGGAAATTCAAATTCAAATTTGAAATTGACGGTTGAGATTCATCCATGAGGGATGGCTAAGATTGAGTCTTCAAGTGATCCATGTGATCAAAGTCTATTGGTTGATGAGTTGACTTCGATGCCATTTTGAGGGAATATAAATGTTGCAATTAATTAATTCACTTTAATTAATACTCTAGTCATGTACTTTTTTATTTTGATTTGATTAAATGACTAGGATTAATTAATGAATTAATACCTTTTGATAGATAATCTTTGATGCTTGATTTTTTATGAATCATGTAATTAAACTGATCTAATTCAATTACATAATTATGATTAACTTTGAATTTGATGTCCTGTTCAGGACCTAGGATATTTGATTTCAGATTTGGGCCTTTAATTATATCAGACCATTTTTAGGTGATTATAGGTTCTTTGCCTTTTGTAATGAAAGTGTTTACATGATTATCAACCTTAGTGATGTTATTTATGACATAATCATATTTAGTAGTGGTATAATTAACACCATCACCTGATTGAGGGGCCTTTCCTTTATATTTATCTTTTTCATTCTTAGGAAAGAGATTTTTAAGCATCTCATGGTCAGAGTTACTAGGAGTGTGTCCATCAATTGCAATATTTCTAGCATCAATAAGATCTTGTATCACATGTTGAAGTTTGTTGCAAATATTAGTCTTATGTCCCTTATGTCTATCGTATTCACAAAAATAGTCATCATTCCACCATGGAGGTTTGACTGGTGGATTATACTCTCTCATTTCACCTAATGTTATAAGATTGGTCTCAAGAATTTCCTTCAATGTTGATTCAAGTGATTGTGCCAATGGTGCGAAATTTTGTTTAGGGAAGCTCTTTTGTTTTTCATTTCCTTTATCAGAAGATGAACCTTTAAGGTTGTATATAGATGATGATTTTGTATTATATTTTGCATCAACATCTCCATCATTAACCACATTTTTATTTTTAGCCCAAAAGGGGGTCTTGTTGTTGTGGGGACTTGAATTTTTTTTGTGATCTTTGTCTTTTTTTATCTTGATAATACCATCATCAATGAGAGTTTGTTCAATTCTGATTCCCATCTCTATTACATCTTCAAAGTCAACCAAGCATTTAAGACAAAGTTATTTTTCCATATCTTTGGTCAAATTGCTGCAAAATAGGTCAATCAAGCATTTTTCCTGGAATATTGTAGGGTGCTCTTTTGGTCAAATGTTTCCATCATTGTTAAAAGGACATAAAAGATTCTCCTTGTTTTTGTTGGGTATTGAATAGTAGGCATAATGTGCAATAAATTTTTCTACCAATTCTTGAAAGGATTTGATAGTAGAAGGTTATCTTGAAAACCACTCCATGGCACTTCCTCCTAGGCTACACTGGAAAAGTCTAATTTAAGCTAGTTTCATCATGTACAAATTCCAAGGTAGCAGTGCAAAATTCTCTTAAAGGGTCTCATTTTCCTTTGTACTTGTAAAGTTTTGGCAATTCCAATTACTAAGAAAAGGTGGCATTGGTATACTTGGGTCAAAAGGATAGGGAAAAATGTCCTCAAGGGAAAAATTGTGAGATCATGTCATACTATTCTTGAGGGTGTCATATTCTTGTCTTAAATCTCTAAGCTCATCCAAGATGGGATTATTTGTAGGCTCAATTTTTGGTGTCTTTGTGGATTGTTTGTAACCTAGTTGCAAGTAAAAATGTCTAAAATCTTTTGCTTTTCCCTCAATGTTCATCGTGGTGTGCTCAGATTTATGTTTGGGATTCACTATCAACAATGATACATCAAAATCGGGAGGTATTTTGATGATTCCTCAGCAAGGAACTTAAAATATTGTTGTGGATCACGTTTGACTACCTCCTTAAATAGTTTAGTGAATTTAGGGTCATGAAGGGCTTCTTATAAATGAGATTGTGTAATTTACTCATCATCAAATGAGCTGGCGTTCTCAGTTGCTACAACACTAATGTATTCATCATTATAAAATTTGTGTCCCCAAGGGTTACCTTCTTCATTTTTAAAATCCCAATTGTTAAAAATCTTTATTTTTTTTATTTCAGAGACATAAGAGATTATTCTAATCTTTGACCTAAGACTAGGGGATATGATAATGTATGAGACTCAAGACTAGGATGCAATGCTAACTCTAGAATGCAAAAGGAACTATATGATATGATTCTAAGGTGTGATATGAGAGGGGGGATCCTAAATGAGGTATGAAGACAAATGGTATCCTAGGTATGATGCAAGAACTTAAGGTGTTGAAGGTTGTTGTGATGTAAGGGTTTACTTGTGCTATGATGGATAAACACAAGGATACATGATCAAGGTGGGTACACTAAAGTAGGAGATGATGAAATCCAAGTGGATTACCCTACTCAAAGATGTTGATACTTTCTCTAACTCAAGGATGATGGACCTCAAGTGATACAAGAGGATTGATAGCCATTGTTTGATTCAAGACCTAATGAAAGTGAACCTAAGTGCAAGATAATGTTTAACTAATGATGGATATGCAAGGATAAGGATGTGACAAAGAGAAATAATGAAAGGAATGGGATGATCAAGATATGAAAGGATTATAGGTGTGACTAGGTTGTTGGAATTGGTTCCTGATGATGTTGTTGGCATTCATGTTTTGTCACTGATGTTAACATATGTTTTTATGAAGGAAGAATACACTAGTTATTACTATTGCTTTATGACTGACAGAGGTGTATGGATATTGTATGGTTGATTTAGAATGAGCAAAGATAGTGATGTGTGGTGATCTTATTCCTAAGGTTGCATGACTTAATAATATGTATTAGATGATTTACAGATGTTTTAGTGAAGACTAGATACTGGACGGTGACAGTGATGTTTGATAGAGTTAGTCTCTATGTTTTGAGTATAACTTATGAGTGATGAGGATTCAGGTTATGCAAGCTTAAGGGATGACAAAAGGCATGTTTTTTATGGGTCAATAGTCGTATGATTGTTGGTGACATCAGCTGTGACATGTATTCTGGAGGAGACCTATTTGGGGCCGACTTCAAAGATGTAGTGTGTATTATGGATTGAAAGCATGGATTACAGATCTTAGATTATATTTGATGAATTGTAATTGATATTTTCTTGTTATAGGTACCATGTGTATCTTAGCAAGGGGTTAAATAAATGTTTGTATATTTGGATAGCTTAATTGGACGACCTAATCAATTATTGTAATAGGGTATATATGAGAGATCTTTACTTTTGAAAAGATATATGTATGAAGATAAGATAATTGATAGAGAAAGAAAAGTGTGGAAGTTGTGAGCTTGTTTGTCTACTAGATGTAGAGCAGAGTTTGTGGTTGTTCTAGTTCATTGGAACTGACCAAGCAAAGACACTTTCTTTTAGACATTTCAATGGATTGTACATTTTCTATATACACTTGTGTTTCAAACTATAAGTCCTTGAGGGTAAATTTGACCTTCTTTAGGTAGTGTGCCTGGGCAGTGAGCCCACTGATACTTTTGACTCCTAACAAGGTTTGTCCTTTAACATGGACTCTGTACTGTAATGCATCAATAAGCTCCTAACATGGCTAAATCTTTTAACAGGGATACTATACTCTCAGTACATTATTTGTGGGTGCTAATTCCCAATGGATTTTTACCTTTAATAGGGTTTCCTTTACAACAAAGGATTGTGTTATTGTGTTGGCATTTACTGTGTTATTATTTGGATGAAAGTCTTGTTTATAAAGTTTAATGTTTAATAATCTATCTCACAACCAACTCACCCCCCCTCATAGTTGTGTTGTAGAATTTTATTCTTAAAAATTGGTATCAGAGCTACTGGTCCTTAGAGAGAAAGTTTAACAACTTGAGGTGATCCTGAAGATAGCTTACTATAGGAAGGATGGTCCAAAGTTTGATCCCAAAAACTTTGACAGTTGGAAGAACAAGATGAGAACACATTTTCTATGCTTGGGAATTGACTACTGGTTAATAACAAAGAGCGGTGTATAGATGAAGGCTGGGGATGAACAAGACAAGGCTACTGATGATGAAAAAAAGGTATTCTCACACAATATGGTCACAAGGGAAGCATTGATTAGCATACTTTTTGAAGGTGAATTCACAGAGGTTAAAGATTTGGATTCTACACATGACATTTGGAAAAGATTGGAAGCACTGTATGTAGGAGACAAGTTTAATAACAAGGCAAAGTTCCAGAACTGTAAGGAAAAGATGGAAACGTTGAAAATTAGAGATGATGAAAATATTAGAGCATATGCGCAGAGAATTACTGAAGTTGTTATTGGCATCAAAAACTCTGGAGGCACTTATAGTGAGGAAGAAGTGATTGCAAAAATTCTTAGATCTCTAACACCTATATACAAAACCAAAGTGCAAGCTATAGAAGAGATCATACCTTTGACACTAAACTTCAATAGAGAGACGTTGATTGGAAAATTAACTACCTTTGAGGCCGCTGGGCTGGGAGATTCATTACCTAAAGTTGCATCAAAATTCAAGGTGATTGTGCATAAAAATAAAAAAAGACTTTGTCAAGAACTGCAAGCACTAGCAGTAGTGACTTGAGAGAAGAGCTTGGTGAATATGCTGATGAATGGGAACATAAACAATAAGAAGAAAGATAGTTAGATTAAATTGTGGCCTTGATCACTAAAAGAGAAAATAGAGATAAGGGTAAGTTTGAAGGAAAGCTACCTTTGAAATTTTTTTCATGCAATAAGATAGGTCATTTTTCATCTAGATGTCCTACAAGGGTTCCAAAGCATAAATATAAGTTTTATAAACCTATGTATTCAAAGGATAAGAAATTTTATTATGCTAGTGAAGGTGTTTCTGACGATGATGAGATTGGATTTATTGCTATCAAGGATGAGAAACCTTTACATGAAGAAAGAGCTTTGGTATCTCATGTTGAAAATAAATCTAAATGGGTTATAGACAATGGTTGTTCACATCATATGACTGGAGATAAAAATAAGTTTGTTAAGTTGGAAAAGTATGATGGTGGTGTTGTAAGATTTGGTGATAATACTCCTAAGCTTATCATTGGAGTTGGATCCATATATTTGGATGGAAAGACACATACTAACAATATATTACTTGTTGATGGACTTAAGCATAATATATTGAATGTTCGACAACTAGTGGACAAGGGTTATCAATACAAATTCATTGATGGGAAATGTTATATCAAAAGTAAGTTAGGAGACTTGATTGCATCTGGTACTAAATCTAGAGGTAATGTATTTGAACTAAATACATCTAAGGCTTCTTATTTCGTTGCGAAGGTTGATGAAAGTTGGTTATGGCATAGAAGATTTTGTCATGTTAACTTTGATAATATTGTGAAGGCAAGTACGACTAATGCAATTGGAGATCTAAAAAAAATTGTAAAATCATCAAACACCATGTGTAGAGAATGTGTAATGGGGAAGCATACTAGAAGTAGTTTTAAAAGAAAATCTTACTCAGCAAAAGGGGAGTTGGATCTAGTGCATACAAATCTGTGTGTTCCTACAAGAACAAGATCTTACTATAGTGAAAGATTATGTGTACTTTTTGTTATGATATGGATTGCATTCTTTGTTCTTTCTGTTATGACGTGGGTTGTATTTCCTAGAGAGAGGTTTGAAACATTTAATAAATTTGAGATGTCAATGATTGGTGAAATGAAAAATTTCCTTGTATTGCAAATTAATCAGAACAAGAGTGGTATTTTCATTTCTTAGACCAAGTATCTTAAGGAAATGTTGAAGAAATTTGGAATGGAAGACTATAAACCTATTGGGACACCCATGGTGACTGGTTACAAACTTACTATTAATGATGAAACTCAGAGTGTTTTCAGAAAAAGTATAGATCAATGATTGGAGGTCTAAAATAGCTAACTCACACCAGACCAAATATTGCTAATTAAGTTGGAATTGTTGCGAGATATCAAGAAGATCCTAAAGAGACACACCTTGTTGTTGTGAAAAGAATTTTCAGATACTTGAAAGGAACCATAGAACATGGGTTATGGTATGAAAAGTCAGATGAATTTATCTTACATGCATATACTGATATTGATTGGGTAGGTAGTGTGGATGAAAAAAAGAGTACAAGTGGTGGAGCATTTTTCCTTGGGAAAAGGTTGGTTTCATGGTTAAGTAAGAAGCAGGATTGTATAGCTCAATCTACTGTTGAATTTGAGTATGTTGTTGCTGCTATAAATTGTACACATTGTTTGGATGAAAAAAATGTTGAAGGACATTGGAATTATTTTTGAAGAGCCAGTGGTTGTCCATTGTGATAACACTAGCACACAGTAAATATGTCAAACAATCCAGTAATGCATTCAAAGACTAAACATATTTTGATTAAGTATCATTTCTTAAGGGATAAGGCAACAAAGAAGGAGATCAGATTGGAGTATGTCAGCACAAAGGAACAAATAGAAGATATATTTAAAAAACCTTTTCCAAATGATGCCTTTGAGTATCTTAGATGTATTCTTGGGGTGCAAGCCCCTCCTTGTGTGAACTAAATTGATGTAGGAATGCATCAGTCCAGTGGTTTTTAGGGCTATATCATTTTTTGGACTTGATGTATGGATCTACTCCTCAGGGGGAGTGATCGTTGGAATATTATAGAACATATTTGGGTGATTTTGCACCTGGTTATTGCAAGCATGAAGATTTAAAAAATCTACACCTTTCAGAAGGAAGAAGAAGAGTTATGGCACCCTTTTCCATTGTTGTCAAAGGGGGAGAGATTCTATGTAAAAATCCCTACTGTTTAGGGAGAGCTATGTTGAGGATATTAAGAAGATTGTATTGAGAGAGTACTTTTGGGTTGATGGATTTTCTCATATGTTGTCATCAATGCCAAAGGGGGAGATTTTTGGAATTGGTTCCTGATGATGTTGTTGGCATTCATGTTTAGTCATTGATGTCAACATATATTTCTATGAAGGAAGAACACACTGGTTATTACTATTTCTTTATGACTGACAGAGGTGTACGTATATTGTACGGTTGATTCAAAATGATTGAAGATAGTGATGTGTACAGTGATGTGTAGTGATCTTATTCCTAAGGTAACATGGCTTAATAATATGTATTAGATGAGTTACAGATGTTTTAGTGAAGACTGGATACTAGACGGTGACAGTGATGTTTGAGAGAGTTAATCTCTGTGTTTTGAGTATAACTTATGAACGATGAGTATTCAAGTTATGAGAGCTTAAGGGATGACAGAAGGTATGTTAAGGAATGTTTGTTATGGGTTTCTAGTCGTATGATTGTTGGTGATGTCAGCTGTGGCTTGTATTCTAGAGGAGACCTATTTGGGGCTGACTTTAGAGATGTAGCATGTATTATGGATTGCGAGCATGGATTACAAATCTTGGATTATATTTGATGAATTGTAATTGATGTTTTCTATTTATAGGTATCGTGTGTATCTTAGCAAGGGGTTAAATAAATATTTTTATATTGGGAAAGCTTAATTGGCCGACCTAATCAATTATTATAATAGGGCATATGAGAGATCTTTTCTTTTAAAAGATATATGTATGAAGAGAAGATAATTGATAGAGAAATAAAATTGTGGAAGCTGTGAGCTTGTTTATCTGTTGGATGTAGAGTAGAGTTTGTGATTGTGCTATTTCATTAGAACTAACCAAGCAAAGAAAATTTCTATCACACATTTTATTGGATTGTATATTTTCTATATACACTTGTGTTTCAAACTGTAAGTCCTTGAGGGTAGATTTAACCTTCTTTAGGCAGTGAGCCCACTAATACTCTTGACTCCTAACAGGGTTTGTCCTTTAACAGGGAATATGTACTGTAATGCATTAATAAGATCCTAACAGGGCTAAATCTTTTAACAGAGATACTATACTCTTAGTACATTATTTGTGGGTGCTAAGTCCCACTGGGGTTTTACCTTTAACAGGTTTTGCTCGAGAAAAAGGATTGTGTTATTGTGTTGCCATTTACTGTGTTATCATTTGGATGAAAGTTTTGTTCATAAACTTTAATGTTTAATAATCTGTCTCACAACTAATTCACCCCCCCTCTCAGTTGTGTTGTGGACTGTTATTCCTAACATAGGTGAGATAGCAAGACTATGCAAGGACTAGGTGGAATAATGTGACTATGCAATGACCTAAAAGATCAAAATGAAAGAGGTGTCTTTGAAAGATAAGATGGATGAATGTATTGTCCCCTTATTGTGTGTGTATGATAAGGCTCTTCTAAAAAAGAAGTCTTTTGATCTTAAGGGCTCGGGTTCAAATTCTGTAGTTGGACCATTTTGGAAATCAAATGATATCAGTGTAGGAATGTGTGGTGTTTCAGCAAAATTTTGTGATTTTTGTACAAGAAGTGTCCTCTTTTGAATAACCTTTGGGTTGACTTTTTTTTTCTAGGATGGCGGTTATGGACCTTTTCATGAACTTGTGAGGCATCATTGGTTTAATGTTTTAGTTTTTGAGTGTGGTGTTGATTTGTTGATTGGAATGATTTTGTTTTGAACACACATGTAAGACAGAATGTCTATTTGATTTTTACAATTAAAAAATATTCAAGTACAACCTAAGGCTAGCTAGCACTATACTTGTTGAATCCTCACTTGGATAAATCCAATCTGCGCGTACTCAAAGAGGATAGCATAGAAGTTTGGTGGCACTAGCTCCCCTCCATGACACACTTCTCGAGCATACAAAACTTTGGATTTCAAGGGGAATCACTTCCCAACGAATTACTATTTCACTAGGAGCTGCAAGGATGTGGGGTATCTTTGGCTAGTGCGTCTCAAAATGCTTTAGTTAACAAGTAGAAGGATTTTGGTTGCTAAAACAATGGTTTCTAGTAAGGGCATCTGTTCAGGTGGCTATGCTCAAATGATCTTCTCAATTAAGGGGGCTCTCCCACTCCTTTCAAAACAAGGTGTTTTACATCTTGCAGTGAAGGGTTTTAACGCATCATACAAATATTGAGGGATATTTTTGCCAGCATAATGAACTCATACCTATTGATTGTGATTTTCATCACAACCACATTTTTTATATAACGGTTTAGATGAGGCTTGGCTTTAGCATGTTACCGCTTGGGTCGTTCTCTCTCACCCAACCTTAAAGGCTTCTCAAGAGGCAAGCCCTCTAAAAGATTGAACACATTTCTCTTGCACCCAAGATCCGTGAATGAGAGGGGAGAGGATATGTTTGTTCAATCTTTGGGAGTACAAAAAATTTGCCTAATGCACCAAAAACATCAAACACTTGGGTTCTTTTTAGTGCACCAATGGAAGTGTGATATATGCTAAAACCAGACAATCAATTTCAAAAGTCACATCCATTGTACCCTACATCAAACAACATCGATAATTTTCAAATCACAATCTTCGTTAGATGTCTTGCATCAAATGTCATTAGAAGTTTCAAGATATAGCCTTTGTCAAGCGAGAATGGATGCCCTCCACAAAAGAACAAAATACCAACCCCAATATTGAGATCAAATCACTAAAAACAAGTTAAAACATATTCTAACCTAAGAAAAAAAATAAGTTAGCATAAAAGAAAGCCTCCTAATTAGAAAATAACTAATCTAGCCTAATTTTTTTTTTGATGAATAGTGCCTTTTCTATTAAAAAATATTAAAGTTACATATCCACAAAAAAGGGGCCGGGGGACATAGAAATCACCCCGCAGAGTTCACACGGCAGAGCCGAAAACGAAAACTATTCATCAAAAAAACATAAAGCCATTAGGCAGCAAGAGCAGTAGCAGAAGGTGGTGGATCATCCGATCCCCACGGCTTAGTGGGATTGACAGGAAGGTCGGGAAGCGACCAACCATCATCATCCTCTTTTTCTTTTCCTTTTTCATCCGCCCTGGGCGGGGAGATTGCAAGAGCCAAGCGGGGATACTTGGAAGAGGTGGCAGGAGGCCAATCCAAACCACGACGAGCACTAGGAGCATCAGGAGGGGCAGACTGCGCCGGCGCCGGCGACCACCCAGAAGACCGAGGAGGCGAAGAAGCTGAGCGGGGCCGCCATACCCTCGGGGAGTGGTGACGAGGAGCTTGGGACCGGGGAGTGTGCGAGCAGCGCGCCGAAGAACTGCGCCCGCGGCGGTGGCCTCTAGGAGGTGTACCTTCAGCCTAATTAACAAAATTAAAAACCTAAAACTAACTAAATTAATAAAAATCTAATTAACAAAATTTTAAACTAATCACCTAAAATCTAATCTACTCTAAACTAATAACAAAAAACTAATCTAAATTATACTAATATAAATCTAATTTAAATTAAGTAAACTAAAATCTAATCTAAAATAAAAACTAGATCTTAATTTAATCTTAATCTAAATTTAAATTAAAAAAAAATTAAAAAAATTAAAAACTAAATCTAAATTTAAATTTAAAAAAAATTAAAAAATTAAAAACTAAATCTAAATTTAGAATCCATCATTAAAATCTAAATTAAATTAAATTTGATTTATAAAAAAAAAAATCTAATCTAAAAAAACTTTAAAAAATAAGTCTAACTTTAAAAAAATCTTAACCAAAAAAATTCTTTAAAAAAAAACTAATCTAAATAAGAAAACCGAATACTAATCTAAGAAACTATTTACTATTTAATGCAAACTACTTACTAGCACCTACTAACAAAAGCTTAAGTAAAACTAATTTTAACCAAAAACTAACAAAACTAAAATTAACGCTAACAAAATCAAATAACAAACTAAAAACTAAATGAAACGCAAAACCATAATGAATGAAAGGCTAACAAAATTAGTATTTGAAAGGATCGTCAAAATTAAGTGTAACACAGATTTCACAAGTGAATTCACACATGTAATGGGTGGTCAATAATGAGAGAGAGAGGGGCATGGTTTAAATAGATATCCTCAGAGGGATTTAGGTTGCAAGAATGAATGTGGGATCAAATATTGTCGACATAGCCGTGTAAGAGTTAATCCTACATATGGTAGCTGGATGCAAATGCTAGAAGAGGGATATTATAAATAGGGAATATAGTATATGCAAGTGGGATTTAGGAAATAGATAGAATATACATTAATTAATGAATTTAATAGAGGAAAATAATAAATTAAATATATATTAGATGAATAATAGGAAATATAAATATTATAATAAGAATTACTATAATGGAATAATGAATCCACTCGATTAATATAAAATTG
Organism: Thuja plicata; assembly: GCA_018584345.1. Lineage (NCBI taxonomy): Eukaryota > Viridiplantae > Streptophyta > Pinopsida > Cupressales > Cupressaceae > Thuja > Thuja plicata. The sequence goes on from MU223858.1 coordinate 466,456, forward strand.
GCATTAATAAGAGGACAATTTTATGTGTCTACACTTACAGATTATTAGTAATCTGGATTGATGTTTTTGGTGGCTACTCCTTAGGGGGAGTAGTGGTTGAGAAATATTCATTCAGTTTTGAGAGATGTTTGTTCAGAATTTTAGCCTCTATGACTTAGTGTATACATGTTCCTTTGTCATTGATGTCAAAGGGGAGAGATATTCATGTGAAAAACAAGTATGAGACTATGAGGGAGAGATGGTGAAATAAATATTTCATATTGTGGATATTGTTGGTATTGTTGTTGATATTATTTCTTTACGCATTAACTTAATTTTTCACATCATATGTTGCCATCAATGCCAAAGGAGGAGATTGTTGAGATATTTTTCAGATTGTGCATATATGTGTTCGCATTAATGTTTTATCATTGATGTTAACATATTCCTAATGTTGAAGACAGTGTTCCTGGTTTGTTTAGTGGTACGACTACTATGTTGAATATCAGATGATATGAAGCTAGATATGTGTTGGAGGATATTTGTACTTGATTTAGTTCAAGTGGGCGAGAGTTGTATGTTGATTTGAATAAGCTATGAATGATTTATCAAAGTATGGTATTTTGGTTGTTTTGTTAGAGACGGTGTTTCAGTTATTAGATCGGTGTGGATCAATTTAGAAATATTATTTGTTGCTAACCTCGTGATGAGTTCAGGACATGGATTTGTAACCTTAATTCGAATGGTTCATGATTTGGATGTTGGCAAGCTATTTTTCTTTTATGATAGTGGTTATGGTTTAGTGTTTCTGATGAACAGTGCATGGATGAGTTTGATTTATGAGACAAAGTTGTTGTTGTTGATGTCGTGGTATTTCATATTTTTTGTTGACGTGTCTAGATCGTGTCCTATTCGTGTTGGTGGATCACATTGGGTTATGTGATCAAAATTGAATATTTTTCATATAACGTGTTGATGTTCTTATTGTTCTTGGCCAACTTGGTGGTGTAGCGCGTTACGATGAATCATGGCATGATTTATGGATCTGGAGCATGTTCAAGGATGTTATTATGGATCATTGCTATGTCTTAGCTGACGTTCAATGGATTGCATTGTGTATTGAGTTTTATTAAATTAATATTTTGTAATTAGGTCCCTAACCGATCTAGTTGAGATAATATGTATAAATATGTAATCATTTGCAATTGCGAAGGTGTGTGTGGATGAGAGATGTTGAAATGAAGATGTATGAGTGGAACCTTTAATTAAGTCAACGATCTGATGCGCTTGATTGGAACTATTTTAGCATATCATAGATATTGTTTATCAGTTCGTGAGTTTGGATAGTATGTCCTTTATGTTTTGAGATCAAAGATTATTGTAAGGTAGTGAACCTTCCTTGAGATTGAGATCCTTGTTGTAGTTGATCAGTGAGATCTAGGTAGTGTGTCTGAATGCATGTACATTCCTGTTTGTAATACCTATAACAAGGTATAATACTTTTAACAAAGTACATTCATCTTGTGGGTTTGATCTCCATCGTGGTTTTCCCATAACTGGGTTTTTACGTCAAAAATCTTGGTGTTATGTGTTGATTAGTGTGTTATATTCCTGCAATCACGTTTATCTTTTGGATCTGAGATTAAGTTTGTAATTCGGTTAAAGGTCTTAACTTTTTTGACATAATTGATTCACCCCCGCCCCCTCAGTTGTGTGTGCTACATTTATTCTAACAAATCCTACAACTCTGGATGAGATCAAGAAGGCTAAATACAATATTAGATTAAAGGAAGCATTGTTGAGTGCTCTGACTGATACTGAAATGAAAAATGTTATAGAATTGAAAACTTCTTATGAGATTTAGAAGAAGTTGTAAATTTCTATGAAGGTGATAGTTATGTGAAGATTGCAAAGTTGTGGATCTTGAAAGGAAAGTATGATATGTTGAAAATGAGTGAGTATGAGATTATTACTTCGTACATGTAGAAGGTGATTGAACTTGTGTGCAATATCAGATGTGTTTGTGGTCAGTTGGACGAATCATAGATTGTTGCTAAAGTGCTTAAATTCTTACCTGCATCCTAGAAGCACAACGTTTATGCTATTGAGGAGATTAGATCTATGAAAAATGTGACTAGAGATATGATGATTGGTAAGCTTATCACTTTTGAGATGAGTAAATTTTTTGATGCCCTTCCTAATATGGGTGCAAGCACAAAGTTGAGTGCCAATTCTGCAGAAGTCCGCAGCCAAACAAAATTGGCAAATAGAAACGGGCACTCATTTTTTACAAAATAAGCACCCGTTTTGTAAAAAACGGGCACCAGTTTTTTAAAACTATATAAAATTTATTTTAAACCGTTTTGCAAGTCATTTTCACAACTTGCAAAACGTGATTACGTTTTGCTTTGGATAGGTGCCCATTTTTTAGAGCTACCACCGACCCCCTGCTGTCGTTTTCCCGACTACAGGTACATATTATTGTTTTTTATTAAAAATATTTTTTATTATTGTTTTTAATTAGTTTAATGTTAAAAAATGTACATTATGTTTATTGTTTACTATTTAATGTTTAAAGTTTTTTTTAAATAGGATTAAAATAAATTGTTATATTTAGTTTTAAATTTTAATTTGTAAATTATTTTAGAAAAATTATTTAATCCTAGGTAGAAAACTAAAACTAAAACTAAAACCTAAACCTAACAACAACTGAAACAAGAAACCCTAGGTAGAAAAATAAAACCTAAACACAACTGAAACAAGATTGTAAACCCTAGGTTGAAAACACAAATGTAAACCTAGACAAAACTTCAAAAAAAAATTTGTAAACCCGAGGTCTAGAAAATAAATAATAAACTCTCTCTCTCTCTCTCTTAGAACTAGTTTAATATTTAATGTGAACAATACGTATATTATGTTAGAATACTTCAGAGATAACTGAGAGGGGGGTGAATCAGTTATCAGCAACTTTAAATCTTTTGTACTTATTAATCTAGATTGATATAAATTAAATGCACATTTAGATAACACATTACATAACACGTCAATTTGGTTATAGGGAAACCAAATGGTAAAAACCCCGGTGGGAATTAGCACCCACAAAGAACTATATTGTTTGTAGTAATCCTTGTTAAAAGATATTTCAACCCTGTTAGGAGTTGTACAATATAATGCAGTAGTATAGTGACCTGGTTAAGGGTCTGACCCTGTTAAGAGTCTTTTACATGTAACCCTGTCAGGGGTGGAGGACTCACTGTCCAAGTGGTGAAGGCTACAACCTTCTGGTTATTTGATACACACTGTATCAACAAGGTGAACTGTTGTTTGTGACACTGCTTGTCTGATCAGTTCCTTTTGTGTGTCGATGCTTTA
>MU223858.1:503929-522476 GCA_018584345.1 Thuja plicata
GAGCCTCTTATCGACGAGTTACTAAACTTACAGAATGGCATCACTATGTACGACATCTCTAAACCAATAGGATAAAAATAATTTCAATTTCATGCAATGTTTGTATGGACAATTCATGATGCCCCAAGGCTAACACATTTTTGTGGTATGTTATAATGTTCAACTGCACTTGAACAATATTTAATTTTATGAAGTAGATATCATGCATGTTTTTTAAATAATCTATGGGTATATGCACGAAGATGGGGGACCAAAAAGGTAACAAATCCTTTTTTGGTCCCTAAAATCACATAGTGTGTGCGGGCTATGGCACGTACCTGCTATAGCACACACACGCTATGGCTTGGATTGCTCAAGCCTTAGGTGTGGGCAAGTCAAACTATATCATGTGCATTCTCTAGCACACGCTAGTTGGTTTTAAATAAATTTTGTGAAGCCACAAAAGTGGCATATTTTCTCCTTCAAATCCGCAGCTTAGCAAAGAGACCAGCGATAGAGTGCATACGCAATAAATTTTAGGTATTTGCTTCATCAAATCGAAGCAAGTAATGGGTCCAAAACATCATCAAGATCGAACTAGAAGAAGAGGTAAGTGATTCTACAACCTATTTCTCTTATTTGTATTGAAATTTAAGTTTAATTTTCAGTTTTAAATCAAATTTAATTGTCAAAGTTTCTTCTCTTAAATTTAATGTTTAATAAGACTTGTAAAATAGTTTTTTTTAATTGCCAGGAAGGAATGATCTCCTCAAAGAAAACCCTCAACCAAACCATCCATCTTCTCCTCATGAAGAAATAAATGTTGAAAATAACCAAGAAAATGATCCCCAACTGCCTCCACCAATCGAAAAGCCTCCTCCCGGAACACATGAAAATTTGATTAACAAAATAGAAAGAGGGAACATAGAAATAGAATCTTTAATTAGGGGGTTAAAATCATTAATGGGTTCTAGGACCACTTAAGACACCTTATGACCCCTAAGATGTACTCTTAGGCTTCCTAAGGGGTTGTAAGGGTTCATAAGGAGTTGTAGAAGTCACTAATGGGTCCTAAGACCCCTTAAGACACCTTACTATTAGAATAACTGAGAGGGGGGTATAAATCAGTGGCCTCAAAAATATTCCAATTAATCAACCCAAACACTTAATACCACAATGTTAAGCCTCTAGTTATCTTTAGTCCTATAAGATGAATGCCTTCAATTATACTTATCAAATTAGTACTGCTTGGAAATCAATGTTCAACCTTATTCTTCTACTTTACTGAATAGCAGTCTTTCAATTTACCAAAAAATAGTAAATTACTTAGAGTTGACCGATCAATCCAAATTAGTTATGTGTAATGAAAAAGTCTAAAGTAATGACTCATAAACACATTTACACATAAATTTTTAATGTGGAAACCTTGTTAATGGAAAAACCACTTGGGACAGGTAACCCAAAATTTTCACTCTTCTAAAGTGAGCTCGGTGAAGAGCCAACCCTGTTAAAGGTTACAAACACACTGTTAGGTGTGACCTTGTTAGAGGATTTAGTAGAATATTTTATCACTTGATATTAGGCATCTATATGCTACCTTCCTTGTCCAAACTCTTCTAGTTTGTCATATGGTATCTGGCATCTCATGCTATACTCATGATCAAACTTTTTGATACTCCTTGGGATGTATCTCAATTAGAAAAGGATCTTTAAATCATGATCGGTTAAGAGACTTTATGTAACAATGGTTAAACTGAAATAGTATGATTTGTTCACATATACAACTTATACATGCAGATTTTTAGATTTATTGTAAGCTCATAAAACCAATCTGATCAATACATATTTTTAATACCTATTCTCCAATTTCTACTCGGTGATGCTGGGTTCCTCTGTTGCTCAGTGTCTGCAGAAATCCTTAGCTCTTTCCTTAGATTGATTGATAGGACTGCATGAAGTTGCTCTTCATCAGTTTCTCTTTAGCATCCTCTTTTTGTATTCACTCCCCTCAATTCATAATGAATTAAGTTGTCTCTTTATAGACATGATATCACCATTTCTAAGTTCTTGATCTTCTTGATCTTGGCGTGATCCACAATCTTTGCCAATCTTGATTTAAAGCTTAAATCTTGTTTTATCTCCTTGACAACTGTCATAAAACTGCTTTAAATCTTTCACTTATCTCTTAGCTTTAACTTGTCGATTAAAATAATGTTAACAACCAGTAAAGTTTTTCTTTAGCTCTGACAACTAAGTATTTTGTCATTTTGTGAACTCCAATTCCTTTCAACATTTACTCTTTGCTAGCTTCGTTCATCACTTTAGTTCTCCTTGGGCTTCTCTGTTGGTGTTGTCTATCCGTATATCTTTACTTTTTGGCTGTCAGTCATGCTTGTAATTCTACTCGTCGGTAATGCTCAATTGTTTTCATGCTCGGGCATCACTATGAAATTTCTCTTTGGGTTTCTCTGTCCTTTGGGTTCCACTAACCGTTGGTGTCTGTAGTCACTTAGTGAATGCTTGTCTAAAATGCATTACAGAAAGCATAATATTTGACTCTCTGGTTCTCTGAATTCTTTGACACATTGTATATAACCAATCAGACTATATCAAGTTGACATCAATGAAAATACAATCCATTTAACTGATTTAATCAATTGGATTGATTTGATGGCTTGTATGATCTTTCTACATTTTGGTGATCAACTTAACATCTTCAAACATTAAATCAATTATATGTCATCAATCTCTCCTTTTTGCATTGATGGCAACACACTACATTATCACACTATATTATTTCTAATACAATATGAAATATATCAAGTGTATTTTATCAATCTCCTTTTGTAACTAGTGCAAAATGTTTGGCTCTTGGTAAGCTCACATAGCTTAGATTTGTTTCTTGTAGAATGTTTACTTCAATCTTCAATCCCTTTACTAGATAGATGTAGTAGCTTCTATCTTTGGTTCTGATGTTTTCTAGTCCTTTCCTTGATATATCTTTTTCCTTTGACAATAATCTCTCCTTTTGTATGTACTCTCTCCCTTTGTTACTTCTCTCCCTTTTATGGATATTTCATATGTAATCAATCTCTCCCTTAGGATAATGATTGACTCTTTATGGATAATGGATAATATCTCCCCTTCTTGGTGGGGCATAATCTCTCTCCCTTTTGATAATGAGATACTCTCTCCCTTTGACAACAATGCCAAACAATTTTTTTTCATATTATCTCTATAATATATTCCTTGAATTTCTCTATCCATCAGCAATACATTGACTCTCATTTTCGCTGTAGATTTGTACCTTTATGTGTACAAATGTATCTTTTTCTACTCTTCTTGTTTGCATCAACCTTCATGATCTTCTGATAGTTTGTGAGCTGATGCAATCATCTAGTCAGCTTACTAACCAATAGACAAGGGTTGGAACCCTAATATTTTTCTCAAGTACTCAAATGTATCTTTCGGTAATGGCTTGGTGAACATATCAGCTAATTGTTCCTTTGATTGAACATATTCTACTATCGCTTATTTTTCTTGCACTTGTTCTCTTAAGTAATGATACTTGATTTCTATATGCCTAGTCTTAGCATGCATGACTAGATTCTTTGATATGTTTATTGCACTGGTATTATCACAATATATAATTACTGGTTCAAAGATGTTCTTATTCATACCTTCCAGTAACTATTTGATCCATGCAATATTTGAGCAGTTTGCAGCAGCAACCACATATTCTTCTTCTGCATTAGATTGTGAGATGCATCCTTGCTTCTTGCTGATCCATGTGACAAGTCTGTCACACATGAAGAATGCTCCTCTAGTAATTCTCTTTCAGTCATCAATATTTCCAGCCCAATCAACATTTGTATAGACTTGTATCTCAAATTTTCCTTCTCTTTTATACCATAAGCCATAGTCTTCGGTGTTCTTTAGATATCTCAAAATTCTCTTGACAACAATCATATGTGATTCTTTGGGATTAGCAGAGAATCTTGCAACTATTCCAACTGCATGTGCAATATCTCGTCTGGTATGAACAAGATACATTAGTTTGCCAATAATTGATCTATACAAGGTTTGATTTACATCATTTGATTTGTCTTCTTTTGTCAGCTTACATCTGGTAGCCATAGGTGTTCCAACTAGTTTGGAATCTTCCATTTTGAATATCTTCATCACTTCCTTGATGTATTTGGACTGAGTGATATATATGCCTGCATCTTGTTGAATAATCTAAAGACCAAGAAATAATTTGATCTCCCCAAACATAGACATTTCAAACTCTTTGCTCATTTCATCAGCAAATGATTGACATAACATTTTATTTCCCCCAAAAATCATATCATCAATAAATATTTCAGCAATCAGAATATTACCATCGATATTTTCTTTTAAGTATAGATTGCTATTTTCACTTGTTCTTACAAATTCAATGCTAATGAGATATGAGTGAAGTCTTTCATACTAGGCTCTTGGTTCTTTCTTTAATCCATACAAGGCTTTATATAGTCTACATACCATGTTTCTCTTATATGGATTAACAAACCCTTCTTCTTTTTCAATGTATACCTCTTCCTCTAATATTCCATTTAGAAATGCAGATTTGACATGCATATGGTCTACTTTGAATCCTTTGAATGCAACATAAGCAAGTAAGATTATAACTCCTTCAAGTCTGGCAACGGGTGCAAAGGTTTCACCATAGTCAATACCTTCTTCTTGTGCATACACCTTGCATACTAATCTTTTTTTTTTCTAGTGACTTCTTCATTCTCATTCAGCTTGTTTCTGAATATCTATTTGGTACCAATGACATTCCTGTCATCTGGTCTCGGTACTAGTGTCCATGTATTTTTCTTCTCTATCTGTTCTATTTCTTCATTCATAGAACTCATCCATTTTTCATTTTCAAGTGCAATATTAACAGATTTAGGCTCAAAATCACAAATTAAACATCTGATGTTTAGTGACTTAGCTCTTGTTCTCATTCCATCATTTTTGTCTCCTATGATCTGATTCTATGGATGATTTCTTCTGACATACTTGGAAAGTTTTGGTTCAACTCTTTGTCCATCATTCTGATCATCATCTTAACCTTCATTCTGATCTCCATCGCTTGGAACATCATCTCGAGGATTTTACCAATTTTCAGTAATCACTGCCTGATGCTCGGGTGCAATGTTATGCTGCTCGGGAGTGATGCAATGATGCTCAGGTAAAGTGTCAGGTTCTTCACTGTACGCAAACTTATTGTAGTCCTCTGGCTCTTTTATGCTTTCCTCATCATTCTTTTCTACAAATTCATCTATTTTCACATTTGCACTTTCAATTATTTTACTAGATGACTTGATAAGACATTTATAAGCCTTTCTTTTGGTTGAATACCCTAGAAAGATACCTTCATCACTTTTGGAGTCAAGTTTTCCATTTTTATCATCCTTCAAAATATAACATTGACTACCAAAAATTCTGAAGTAACTTACATTAGGTGTGTGACCATACCATAGCTCATAGGGTGTCTTCTTTGTGTCCTTTTTCAATTGTACTCTGTTTAGTGTGTAGACAACAGTACTGACAGCTTCCCTCCAGAAATTTTGAGATATTCTTTTCTCAATCATCAGTGTTCTTGCATAATCAACAATGGATCTATTTCTCCTTTTAGCAATCCTATTTTGCTGTGGTGTTCTTAGTGCAGAAACCTGTCTTTTAATTTCATGCTCATTGCAATAGTTAGTGAACTCATCTGAAATAAACTCCCCTCCTCTATCTGACCTTAAACATTTCAATTCCTTGTCACTTTTCTTTTCTACCATACCCTTATACCATTTAAACATCTTCATTGCTTTTGATTCATCTTTTAAAAAAACAACTGTAATCATTCTAGAATAATCATCTACAAAGAGATTGAAATACCTATCTCCATAGTAGCTCTTTGTTCTCATGGGTCCACATATATCAATATGGACTAATTCTAGAATTTCATTAGATTTATGGGCTTTACTATTAAAACTAGACTTTTTCATCTTACCTTTTTGACAATTCTTGCACATTATGTGCTCGGGCTTAGTCATACTCAGTAAGCCTCTGACATTCCTTTTGTTGCTTATCTTTATCATATTGTCAAAGTTCACATGACACAATATTTTGTGCCACAACCACATGTCTTCTTTTCTAGCCATTAAACAAGTGGTGTTAGTGTCATCAAGATAGAAAAGGTTACCTCTTGTCTGTTCACCAGTTCTGATCAACTTTCCTGATTCATTGAAGATCTTTGCCTTCTTATTTTCAAATGCTACTCGGTGACTTGTGTTATTCAACTAAGAAACACTCAAAAGATTATAATTCAGTCCTTTTACCCAGTAAGCATTTTCACATTTGATCAGGTTATTCAGCATTATAGTTCTTTTAGCTTCAACTAGACAAGGTGTGTCATTACCCATTCTTACTAATCCACCATTATAGTATTCAAAAGTTTCAAACTTTTGTTTATCACCGGTCATGTGTTGAGTGTAGCCACTATCTATGATCCAGACATCATTCTTACTAACCTTAGATATGAGTGGACTTTCATACCTTCTTCTTATTCATTTGAGTCATCCTTCATGGCTACAAATATCGTCTCAATGTCTTCATCAAATTTGGTGTCAGTATCATCAGCTTTGTTCTCAGCTAGGTAATAAGATTTCTGCCCTTTGTCCTTATAGTCTCGGGTATCTCTTCTATCAGATTGTTGGTTGCTTTGGTAATCTCTATTATCACCTTTATCAAACTTCTTCTCATAAGATTTGTCATTACTTCTATCATCTTTTCTTCTGTTAGGATATCTTGCAGCAAAGTGTCCAACCTCTTTACAATTAAAACATACAAGTGGTAATTTACCTTTGTATCTACCTTTGCCTCTCTGCAATATTCTAGCCATTAGTGCTTCAATCTCATCAAGTCCATCATCAGTTTCACTTTCACTATCATTTCTAATAGTGTGTCTATGACTTGATTTTCTTACTTTTAAAGAAGATTTGACTGCAGACTCTATAGATGGTAAGACACTATAATCAAAGTTATTCATCTCAAATGAAATTAGTCTACCAATCAAACTATCTAGAGTAACAGTGTTGTTTTCTATTGCTCTCATATCTTGTATAGCATAAACTCTAATAGCATATATAGGCAGTAAGGTTCTTAAGATTTTACTTACCACTGTTTCCTCTTCAAGTACAACTCCAAATCCTTGGATAGCATTGACTACCTCTTTTATTCTGCAGCTTTACTAATTGATATTTTCTCCTTTTTTAATGCTTAGGTCATCAAACCTCCCTCTTAGGATTTCTGCCTTGGCTCTTAGTACATTAGCATCTCCTCCATGTACTAGCTTCAACTTATCCCATATTTTCTTGGGAGAGGTGCAAATTTTGACATCTTCAAACTCAGCATCGAAGAGTGAGGAAGTAAGCTCTATCATCATGCAATTATGTTCATTATTTTCTCTCAATTTCGCAAGGGTGTGGGGTCTTGTAGATAACACATATTGAGTATCTAGATATTGAGTAACATCATTACCAATACCTAATAAGTGGAGTCTTATTCTACTTTTCCATGATGCAAAGTTGTCTTTGTTCAACTTGGTCACATCTCGTCTGTTCATCTTGTGATCTTTTTCTTCAGCTATTAAACTCCCTTTCTAAGCACACAAGCTCTGATACTAATTGTTAGAATAACTGAGAGGGGGGGGGGGGGGAANCTATTAAACTCCCTTTCTAAGCACACAAGCTCTGATACTAATTGTTAGAATAACTGAGAGGGGGGGGGGGGTGAATCAGTGGCCTAAACAATATTCCAATTAATCAACCCAAAAACTTAATACTACAATGTTAAGCCTCTAGTTATCTTCAATCCTATAAGATGAATGCCTTCAATTATACTTATCAAATTACTACTGCTTAGAAATCAATATTCAAACTTATTCTTCTACTTTACCGAATAGTAGTCTTTCAATTTACCAAAAATAGTAAATTACTTAGAGTTGACCGATCAATCCAAATTAGTTATGTGTAATGCAAAACACTAAAGTAATGACTCATAAACACATTGACACATGGATATTTAACATGGAAACCATGTTAAGGGAAAAACCACTAGGGACCGGTTACTAAAAATTTTCACTCTTCTGAAGTGATCTCGGTGAAGAGCCAACCCTATTAAAGGTTAAAAACACACTGTTAGGTGTGACCTTTCTAGAGGATTTAGTAGAATAGTTTGTCACTTGATATCAGGCATCGCTATGCTACCTTCCTTGTCCAAACTCTTTGGGTTTGTCAAATGGTATCTGACATCTCATGTTATCTTCATGATCAAACTTTTTGATACTCCTTGGGATGTATCTCAATTAGAAAAGGATCTTTAAATCCTGCTAAGTTAAGATACTTTCTGTAACAATGGTTAAACTAAAACAATATGATTTGTTCACATATAAAACCTGTACTTGCAAATTTTTAGATCTATTGTAAGTTCATAAAACCAATATGATCAATACATATTTTTAGTACCTTTGCTATAGTTTTTTCTCGGTGATGTTGTGTTCTTCTGTTGCTCGATGTCCGCAGAAATCTTTAGCTCTTTCATCAGCTTGATTAATCAGGACTAGATGAAGTTTTTCTTCATCAGTTTCTCTTTAGCATCCTCTTTTTCTATTCACTCCCCTCAATTCATAATGAATTAAGTTGTCTCTTTATAGACATGATATCACCGTTTCTAAGTTCTTGATCTTCTTGATCTTGGCGTGATCCACAATCTTTGCCAATCTTGATTTAAAGATTAACTACTATTTTATCTCCTTGACAACTGGCATAAAATTGATTTAAATATTTCACTTATCTGTTGGCTTTAACTTGTCGATTAAAACAATGTTAACAACCAGTTAAGTCTTTCTTTAGCTTTGACAACTAAATATTTTATCATTTTGTTAATTCTAGTTCCTTTCGGTGTTTACTCTTTGTTAGCTTCAGTCATCACTTCAGTTCTCTTCGACCTTCTTTGTCGGTTTTGTCTATCTTTTGGATATCTCTTTACTTTTGGCTGTCGGTCATGCTTGTAATTATTATGGCCGGTAATGCTTGTCAATTTTCATGCTTGGGAATCATTGTGACTTTTCTCTTCAGGTTTCTCTATCCTTCGGGTTCCACTAACTGTCGGTGTGTGTAGTCACTTAGTGAATGCTTGTCTAAAATGCATTACAAAAAGCATAATATTTGACTCTCTGATTCTCTAAAGTCTTTGACACATTGTCTATAACCAATCAGATTATATCAAGTTGACATCAATGACAATACAATCCATTTAACTAATTTAATCAATTAGACTGATTTGATGGCTTGTATGATCTTTCTGCATTTCGGTGATCAAATTAACATCTTCAAACAATCAATCAATTATATGTCATAAATCTCTCCCTTTGGCATTGATGGCAACACACTACATTATCACACTATTTTATTGCTAATACAATATGAAATATACCAAGTGTATTTTATCAATCTCCTTTTGTAACTGATACAAAATCTCTTGCTCTCAGTAAGCTCACATAGCTTAGATTTGTTTCTTGCAGAGTGTTTACTTCAATCTTCAATCCCTTTACTGGATAGATGTAGCAGCTTTTGTCTTTGGTTCTGATGTTGTCTGGTCCTCTCCTTGATAATCTGTTTTACCTTTTACAACAATCTCTCCTTTTGTATGTACTCTCTCCCTTTGTTAATTCTCTCCCTTTGATGGATATTTCATATGTAATCAATCTCTCCCTTAAGATAATGATTGACTCTTTATGGATAATGGATAATATCTCCCTTTCTGGGTGGGGAATAATCTCTCTCCCTTTTTATAATGAGATACTCTCTCCCTTTGACAATAATGCCAAACAAGTTTTTTCACATTATCTCCATATTCCTTGAATTTCCCTATCCATCAGCAATATATTGAATCTGGTTTTTGGTGTAGATTTGTACCTTTCTGTGTATAGATGTATCTTTTGTTATTCTTCTTCTTGTTTGCATCAACCTTCATGATCCTCTAATAGTTTGTGAGCTGATGCAATCATCTAGTCAGATTACTGACCGATAGACAAGGGTTGGACCCCTAGTCTTTTTCTCAAGTACTCAAATGTATCTTTTGGTAATGGCTTGGTGAATATATCAGCTAGTTGTTCCTTTGATTAAACATATTCAAGTATCACTTCTTTTTCTTGCACTTGTTCTCTTATGTAATGATACTTGATTGCTAGTATATGCTTAGTCTTAGCATGCATGACTAGATTATTTGATATGTTTATTGCACTGGTATTATCACAATATATAATTACTGGTTCAAGGATATTCATATTCATACCTTACAGTAATTATTTGATCCATGCAATATTTGAGCAATTTGCAGCAGCAACCACATATTCTGCTTCTGCAATAGATTGTGAGATGCATCCTTCCTTCTTGCTGATCCATGTGACAAGTCTGTCACCCATGAAGAATGCTCCAATAGTAGTGCTCTTTCAATTATCAATGTTTCCAGCCTAATAAACATCTATATAGACTTGTAGCTCAAATTTTCCTTCTCTTTTATACCATAAGCCCTAGTCTTCGGTGTTCTTTAGATATCTCAAAATTCTCTTGACAATAGTCATATGTGATTCTTTAGGATTAGCAGAGAATCTTGCAACTATTCCAACTACATGTGCAATATCTAGTCTAGTATGAACAACATACATTAATTTTCCAATCATTGATCTATACAAGGTTTGATTTACCTCATTTGATTTGTCTTCTTTTGTCAGCTTACATCCAGTAGCCATAGGTGTTCCAACTAGTTTGGAATCTTCCATTTTGAATATCATCAGTACTTCTTTGATGTATTTGGACTGAGTGATATATATGCCTGCATCTTGTTGAAGGATCTAAAGACCAAGAAAGAATTTGATCTCCCCAAACATAGACATTTCAAACTCTTTTCTTATTTCATCAGCAAAGAATTGACATAACATTTCATTTTCCCCAAAAATGATATCATCAACAAATATTTCAGCAATCAGAATATTACCATCAGTATCTTTCTTTTAAGTATAAATTGTTATTTTTACTTGTTCTTACAAATTCAATGCTAATGAGATATGAGTGAAGTCTTTCATACCAGGATCTTGGTGCTTTCTTTAATCCATACAAGGCTTTATGTAGTCTATATACCATGTTTCTCTTGTCTAGATTAACAAACCCTTCTAGTTGTTCAATGTATATCTCTTCCTCTAGTATTCCATTTAGGAATGTAGATTTGACATTCATTTGGTATACTTTGAATCCTTTGAATGCAGCATAAGAAAGTAAGATTCTAACTCCTTTTAGTCTGGCAATGGGTGCAAAGGTTTCACCATATTCAATACCTTCTTCTTGTGCATACCTCTTGCATACTAATTTTTCTTTGTTTCTAGTGACTTCTCCATACTCATTCAACTTGTTTCTGAATATCTATTTGGTACCAATGACATTCTTGTCATCTGGTCTTGGTACTAGTGTCCATGCATTTTTCTTCTCTATCTATTCTATTTCTTCATTCATAGCACTTATCCATTCTTCATTTTCAAGTGAAGTATTAATAGATTTAGGCTCAAAATCACAAATTAAACATTTGGTGTTTAGTGACTTACTTCATGTTCTCATTCCATCCTTTTTGTCTCCTATGATATGATTTTGTGGATGATTTCTTCTGACATACTTGGCAAGTTTCAATTCATCTCTTTGTCCATTATTCAGATCAACATCTTGACCTTCATTCTGATAACCATCGCTCAGAACATCATCTTGAGGATTTTCCTGATTTTCAGTAATGACTACCTGATGCTCGGTGTAATGTTTAGCTGCTCGAGAGCGATGCACTAATGCTCAGGTAGAGTGTCATGTTCTTCAGTTTAAGCAAACTTATTGTAGCCCTATGGCTCTTTTCTACCTTCCTTATCATTCTTTTCTACAAGTTCATCTATTTTCACATTTGTACTTTAAATGATTTTGTTAAATGACTTGATAAGACATTTATAAGCCTTGCTTTTGGTTGAATACCCTAGAAAGATACCTTCATCACTTTTGGAGTCAAGTTTTTCATTTCTATCATCCTTCAAAATATAGCATTGACTGCCACAAGTTCTGAAGTAACTTACATTGGGTATGTGACCATACCATAGCTCATAGGGTGTCTTCTTTGTGTCCTTTTTCAATTGTATTATGTTTAGTGTGTAGACAAAAATACTGACAGCTTCCCTCTAGAAAATTTGAGTGATGCTTTTCTCAATCATCAGTGTTCTTGCACAATCAATAATGGATCTGTTTCTCCTCTTAGCAATCCCATTTTTTTGTAGTGTTCTTGGTGCAGAAACATGTCTTTTAATTCCATGCTCATTGCAATAGTTAGTGAACTCATCTGAAATAAATTCCCCTCCTCTATCTGACCTTAAATATTTCAATTCCTTGCCACTTTTCTTTTCTACCATAGCCTTATACTATTTAAACATCTTGAATTCTTCTAGTTTATCTTTTAAAAACATAATTGTCATCATTCTCAAATAATCATCTACAAAGATAATGAAATACCTATCTCCGTAGCAGTTATTTGTTCTCATGGGTTCACATAGATCAATATGGACTAATTCTAGAATTACATTAGATGTATGGGCTTTACTCTTGAAACTATACTTTGTCATCTTACCTTTTTGACAGTTCTTGCACATTATGTGCTTAGGCTTAGTCATGCTCTGTAAGTCTCTGACATTCCTTTTGTTACTTATCTTTATCATATTGTCAAAGTTCACATGACACAATCATCTGTGCCACAACCATATTTCTTCATTTATAGCCATTAAACAAGTGGTCTTAGTGTAATCAAGAAAGAAAAGGTTACCTCTTGTCTATTCACTAGTTCCGATCAACCTTCCTGATTCATTGAAGATCTTTGCCTTCTTATTTTCAAATGCTACTCGATGACCTATGTTATTCAACTGAGAAACACTCAAAAGATTATAATTCAGTCCTTTTACCGAGTAAGCATTTTCACATTCGATCAGGTTATTTAACATTACAATTCTTTTACCTTCAACTGGACAAGGTGTGTCATTATCCATTCTTACTGATCCACCATTATAGTATTCAAAAGTTTCAAACTTTTGTTTATCACTGGTCATGTGGTGAGTGCAGTCACTATCTATGATCCAGACATCATTCTTACTAATCTTATATATGAGTGCACTTTCATACCTTTCTTCTTCTTCATCTTAGTCATCCTTCATGGCTAAAAATATCATCTCAATCTCTTTATTAGATTCGGTGTCAGTATCATCAGCTCTGTTCTCAGCTAATTAACAACCTTTCTTCCCTTTGTCCTTGTAGTCTTAGGTATCTCTTCTGTCAGATTGTTAGTTGCTTTGGTAATCTCTATTATTTCCTTTATCAATCTTCTTCTCATAAGATTTGTCATTACTTCTGTCATCTTTTCTTCTGTTAGGACATCTTGCAGCAAAGTGTCCAACCTCTTTACAATTAAAACATACAAGTGGTAATTCGCCTTTGTGTCTACCTTTGCCTCTCTACAATCTTCTAGCCATTAAAGCTTCAATCTCATCAAGTCCTTCATCATCAGTATCAATTTCACTATCATTTCTAATAGTGTGTTTATAACTTGATTTGCTTACTTTTAAAGAATATTTGAATGCAGACTCTATAGATGGTAAGACACTATTATCAAAGTTATTCATCTCAAATGAAATTAGTCTACCAATCAAACTATCTAGAGTAATAGTGTCGTTTTCTATTGCTCTTATTTCTTGTATAGCAGAAACTCTAATAGCATATACAGGCAGTAAGGTTCTTAAGATTTTACTTACCACTGTTTCCTCTCTAAGTACACCTCCAACTCCTTGGATAACATTGACTACCTCTTTTATTTTGTAGCTATACTGAGTGATATTTTCTTCTTCTTTCATCCTTAGGTCATCAAACCTCCCTCTTAGGCTTTTTGCCTTGGCTCTTAGTACATTAGCATCTCCTCCATGTACTAGCTTCAACTTATCCCATATTTTCTTAGCAGAGGTGCAGGTTTTGACATCTTCAAACTCAACATCAGAGAGTGAGGAAGTAAGCTCTATCATCATGAAATTATGTACTTGCTTTTCTCTCAATTTCTCAAGGGTGTGAGGTCTTGTAGGCAACACATATTTAGTATCTAGATATTAAGTAGCATCATTACCAATACTTGATAAGTGGAGTCTTATTCTACTTTTCCATGATGCAAAGTTGTCTTTGTTCAACTTAGGCACATCTCTTCTATTCATCTTGTGATCTTTTTCTTGAGCTTTTAAACTCCCTTTCTAAGCACACAAGCTCTGATATCAATTGCTAGAATAACTAAGAGGAGGGGTGAATCAGTGGCCTCAAGAATATTCTAATTAATCAACCCAAAAATTTAATACCATAATGTTAAGCCTCTAGTTATCTTCAGTCCTATAAGATGAATGCCTTCAACTATACTTATCAAATTACTACTTCTCAAAAATCAATGTTCAACCTTATCCTTCTACTTTACCAAATAGCAGTCTTTCAATTTACCAGAAAATAGTAAATTACTTAGAGTTGACCGATCAATCCAAATTAGTTATGTGTAATGAAAACACTAAAGTAATGACTCATAAGCACATTGACACATGAACTTTTAATGTGGAAACCCTGTTAAGGAAAAAACCACTTGGGACCGGTAAAACAAATTTTTCACTCTTCTGAAGTGAGCTCAGTGAAGAGCTAACCTTGTTAAAGGTTACAAACACACTGTTAGGTGTGACCTTGTTAGAGGATTTAGTAGAATAGTTTGTCACTTAATATCAGGCATCTCTATGCTACCTTCCTTGTCCAAACTCTTTTTGTTTGTCAAATAGTATCTGGCATCTCATACTATCTTCATGATCAAACTTTTTGATATTACTTGGAATGTATCTCAATTAGAAAACGGATCTTTAAATCCTTCTCAGTTAAGAGACTTTCTGTAACAATGGTTAAACTATAATAGTATTATCTGTTCACATATACAACTTATACTTGCAGATTTTTAGATCTATTGTAAGCTCATAAAACCAATCTGATCAATACATCTTTTTAATACCTTTGCTCCACTTTCTTCTTGGTGATGCTGTGTTCCTTTGTTTCTTGGTGTACGTAGAAATCCTTAGCTCTTTCCTCAGCTTGATTGATCAGAACTGCAAGAAGTTGCTTTTCATCAGTTTCTCTTTAGCATCCTCTTTTTCTATTCACTCCCCTCAATTCATAATGAATTAAGTTGTCTCTTTATAGACATGATATCACCATTTCTAAGTTCTTGATCTTCTTGATCTTGGTGTGATCCACAATCTTCACCAATCTTGATTTAAAGCTTAACTCCTATTTTATCTCCTTGGAAACTGGCATAAAACTACTTTAAATCTTTCACTTATCTCTTGGCTTTAACTTGTCGATTAAAACAATGTTAACAACCAATTAAGTCTTTCTTTACCTCTGAAAACTAAGTATTTTGTCATTTTTTGAACTCCAGTTCCTTTCGGTGTTTACACTTTGTTATCTTCGGTCATCACTTCAGTTCTCCTCGAGCTTCTCCATCGGTGTTGTCTATCCGTCGGGTATATCTTTACTTTTGGTCATCGGTCATGCTTGTAATTCTGCTCGTCAGTAATTCTTATCAGTTTTCATGCTCGGGCATCACTGTGACTTTTCTCTTCATGTTTCTCTATCCTTTTGGGTTCCACTAACCGTCGGTGTCTGTAGTCACTTAGTGAATGCTTGTCTAAAATGCATTACAAAAAGCATAATCTTTGACTTTCTGATACTATGAAGTCTTTGACACATTGTATATAACCAATCAGATTATATCAATTTGACATCAATGACAATACAATCCATTTAACTGATTTAATCAATTAGACTTATTTGATGGCTTGTATGATCTTTCTGCAATTCGATGATCAACTTAACATCTTCAAACATTCAATCAGTTATATGTTATCACTTACAACCCCTATGATAAACTCTTAGGATTCTTAATGGGTCATAAGGTTTCATAAGGGGTTGTAGGACCCAATAATGGGGCCTAAGACACCTTACAACCCCTAAGATATACTCTTAGGCTTCCTAATGGGTTGTAAGGTGTCATAAGGGGTCGTAGGACCCATTAACCCCTTAAGACACCTTGCAACCCCTAATATGTACTCTTAGGATTCATAATAGGGTTTGTAAGGGTTCATAAGGAGTTGTAGGAGTCATTAATGGGTCTCTCTCACTCTTCTTACCCATGTGCCTCACCCCCCCACACTCTCTCCCCCTTCTCACCTATGTCTCTCACCTTCTCACTTCTCTGTCTCTTTCCCTGTCTCTCTCTCATGCACAGCTTCAGAACTCTCTGCCCCTTCTCACATGTATCTATCACCTTCTCTCTCTCTCTCTCTCTCTCTCACACACACACACACACACATACTGTGTACTCTCTATCTCCCTCTCTCTCTCATCTCTTCTCTCTCTCTCTATCTCTCTCTCTATTGCCCTCCCCCACCTTCTCACTCTTTATATCTCCCTCACTTAAGGAGTTTGTTATGGTTTACATAGTGCATACATCCTAGAGTGCGTACACACTATAGCGCATAGGCACTATAGTGCGCACACGCTATGTAAACCATAAATTTACATAGCACACACTCCCTATAGTGCGTGCGCGCTTTGATCGACATTGAATTTTACCAAGCCTAAGGCTTGGATTTTCCTTGGTGATCCAACTCAAAGGCTTGGAGGATTCAAACAGGTTTGAGATGTGCTTTCCAACAAACCTATAAAAAAATTACATTTTTCTCTTGTGTGCTCCCCGTCAGGTTTGCACGTGGTTCAATAACAATAAAATCAGACGACATGATATTGTAGATTTCTCTGTTAGCTATCTAACCATATAATTTATTTTGAATTTTCATTATGTTAAGCTTTTCATCTCTAATTTCTTTTGTAAGTATGTCCATTTTTTATCAAAAACCAATGTTTATTCATTTGGGATTAGATTTTGACTTGTTCATCAAATTTTGAAACTAATTACATTTTCAGAAACAAGTTTCCATTCTACACTTTTAAAAAAAAGTTTTCATTTTCAATTTAATTTCAATGATTTCTAGGGGGAGCACACATAAATTTTACGTTTTTAAGATGTGTCCACTTTGAAAAATCACAAAAAATCATACTTTCATCAAAAAACTAGTAGAAAAATCCAAGATAAAATAGGTGGTGCTAGCTAGTTTCTCATCAGAGCGATTATTTTTTTTAAAAAAAAGTTAACATTTTAGGGGGAGCACACCAGATGCTATGTTATGTTTTTCCATAAAAAATAGGACCACTTTTTTTTCTCTCTTTTTGAGGGTCTTAATCTCTACCATTTCTAAAATAAATCAGTAGTTTAGAAACTAGATTCAGAGTAGAACAACTCTTATTTTTGTCACAATTTGAAATTTTGAGTATAACTATCCTCAATTTCTTGTTAAAGTTAAGAGTTTTCTGATTTAAAAAAAAGTGGCATCTTATACCCCCATTTTGGTCCCCCATCTTTGTGCACTTACCCTTATTTATTATATATAATTATAGAAATTGACATATATAATCCAATTATATATGATCTTGTAAGTCTTCAAAGAAAGGGAAAAATTGCATGTCCAATTTGTAGTCCAAAGATGAAATATTGTTGTTCAACAAGTTTAGGAAAGCAGGTGTTTAATGAGTATAGACACCTGCTCCACATAAATCATAAGTATCAAACTAATGAAAAATATCATTTCAATGGGAAAGAAGAGACTACATCAAAACTATGAAGAATTACACCTAGCCTATGGAAGTTGAAATATAATAGAATTAATCATCAAGCTTATACATGGGATCAAATTATTTATCCATCATATATGATATGTTTGGAATTTATATTTATATATTGCATTTTGTTTACTCATGCTTTAATTGACATTGATTGTCGTTAATTTGTTTAACTTATATGCTTCATGAAGTTCGTCAAGGCATTAATGGATGGCTTCCAAAGGGACTCAAAATTTATCCTAGACAATATAGTAGGTTGCCCTACTATGAGAAGCTACAAATTGTGCATTTGTTTGTTAAATGCATATAAAAAGGAATATAACAGAAACGTTATGAAAAATATTAGATGGAAGGCATGACAAAGAAAAAAATTGTTAAAATTTATAGTGACATTCAGGAAGCCTATCACACAATAAAAAATGTCATTCAATTAAATAGCAATGGAGATGAAATAATATAAGCGTCCTTCCTTGGTTATTAACGGAGTAGCAAAGCAATTCTATAAAAGAAGTCATATGAAAATTTTGATTTCCTACAGGATTTGCTACGAACATAAACATTTTCATAACAAAGAAAGGTGTATTTGAGTCAGGGATAAAAATGCATGATTGACATACATTCATTAAGATAAGTATTCTAGTGTATATATATATATATATATATATATA
>MU223858.1:522526-544022 GCA_018584345.1 Thuja plicata
TATATATATATATATACCACATGTACTTTTCAGTATATTATGTTTACTAGTTTTGGAAAAATAATTAAAATATCATTTTATAAATGTTGCGGTGTGTTTTACCACTATCTCTCTCAGACAAATTTGACAACAATGTCAAGCAAGTTATATATGCTCTTGGAAAATACATGAGGTAAGTAGCAATATTTGTTCAATTCATTTTATAGATCTTATATTTGTTATTTGTTTTACTTGTTATGTAATATATTTATGTATATTATTGTTGAATCTTGTGAATATATTTGTGCCTTGAATCACTTGTAGATGGTTGACATCTAAATAAATCTGTAAAGAAGATATGAATTATTAGAAGAGAAAATTTATCATCTAATGTGTGAAATGCAAAAGTGTCTACTTTTGACATTTTTCAATGCACAAGAACACTACCTCATACACCAAGTTGAGGAGATTGAATTGTCTAGACCTATACACATAAGGTCAATGTGCATGGTTAAGAGGCACTTGAAATTTATGAAGGCTTTGATTAGATAAAGCACACATACTAAAGGTTCTATGGTAGAGGGATATATGGTATACTAGACCATGGTATACATTACTAAATATCTTCCTAAGTTTGTAGTACAAAGATCCATGTAGATTGCATTTGTGATCCCAACTTCATTAAAAAATTCGAAGGGGAGTACCTAATGGGGAAAAATAGATTGAGGAAAGTGAGAGGTAATTATAATATGGTCATGGAGATTAATTAGAAAATATATGAAGGACTTTGCATCACCAGGACAATGTAGAGTACATGGCACCACCAAGCATGAGGAGATGCACTGTTTGGTATTTATTTTTCAAAATTGCATAAACTAGTGGTACTTGTGAGATCTGAATCTGAATTTCATGCACACAAGGAAAGGATCAATAAGGCACCAAGTTTGGAAAGAAATAGATGTGAGGGAAATGTTTGGCGCCATCATTGGTGTGGTGTACACAACTTCACACATTCAGAATCTACTTGTCCATTTTGTCAAGATGTCATCGATCAGGTCAAATTTCAAATGGGATGGTATAAAGACCAAAGAATTCAAGTGGAAGATGAACTTCCATGCATTATTTCACAAGAGGGTTGTATTGAAGAGAAAACCCAGGAAGCAATGGACTACATCCAAGGAAGATAAATGGTCGCAAGTGAATATCAATCTTTGGATATACTTGAGAATGAAGGATTGTGGGTTGAAGAGGAAATCCTTGTTGAGCTTTCATTCATGCTACAAAAGGAGGTTCTTGAGAGTGAATTACAAAATTGTTTTTTACGTATATTGTGTTGGTTGCCAAATCAATAGATTGGAAAATTCCAAATGATTTGGCCAACTAACGAGATTTAGTAATTTATCAAGATGACATTAGTGTCTTGAAATAGATTCAATTGTGTATTCTTTGCAACTATCTTCAACTCCCCAATTTGTTACTTTGAAACGATTTTAAATCTTTTGTTTCTTTGAATCTGATTATTCTTATTCTTTTATGTTGTTCTATCTATTTCTAGGGTAAGTGCAAGAAGTTGAGTCCACTTCTAGCGGAACTTTTTGCGCACGAAACCCACTTTTGGAAAAAAGATGTTTTCTAAAGAATTTTCCACCACATTAAAACCCATTTTAGATATGAATATATATTATAATACATAGATTATTTTTAAATTGGCCTAATTTTTTTAATTTTTAAATAATTTCTAGTAAAACAGGTCAACAAGCATGAAATAATAGGTTTTCTTATTTTTTATAACATTAATTTATTTTTATATTATTTGAAAGAATAAATTATATGACATCAAACTACCAACAATTCTTTTGCTTTGAAAATTAAAAAAAGAAGTAAAAAATGATGAGTTTAGGTCAACTTATGCTTGTCGTACATGAGGGTTTTTCAAAATAAATATCACGCCCAATAAAAATATAGTAGAAAAAAATATATTCAATAAAAATTATAAAAAAAATATTCTTATCAATATTGAGTGTCTTAAAAGTAATATTCCAAAAGGCTTCAAAAAAATACTTTCATTTAAGTCAAATTATGGTTGTCGTACACAGGCATGGAAGGTTCCAAAAAGGTGAGTTTGAAATAGTTCTTTTTGAAAACACCTAGTGAAATCCATTTTTTATCATTTGGGCATTAATATAAATTACATATTGGGAAAATAGACTTTGAGTACTAGATTTCATATTACTGACTTTTCTTAAGATTCAAGCTTTAAGTGCTTCTATTTTTTTGATCAATTGGGACGAATTTTGAAAAACAGGGAAAATAGTTCCACTTTTTGGCCAAAAAGTGGACTCAACTTCTTGTTGGCACCCTCTACTGAAAGTAATAATTTATTTTGATTTAAGTTTTTATCCTTTATGTGTAAATTTTTACAAAATCACTTCTCAAATCTTCATGTATAACTTTGAAAGATAATTTTTAAACTTACCCCTTGGGTAAATCTGTCAACCATTCAATTCTATAAATGCAAGATAATTAAACACATAACACATCAACCAGTCTAACTGAGTTTAACTTTTCCTTAAGAAGACCAATCAAACAAGAAATGTAAGGACAATACTTCTCAAATGCTTCTTTATATTCAAATTAGTGTGAAATTAAATAACTTCTTTGCACAAGAACTTAAAATGACAATTAATTCCTTGAATTAATTATCACAAAGAACTAACTTGACAAGAAAATAATCCACACCACAATTGCAGAGAAACAAACTAAGTCTTGGTATCAATTCTGAAATGTTCGGTACATAGATTTTTTACATATTCCTTCTATTCTCTTGTATCTATTGTCTATATTCTACATAATATGGTCTCCCCTTCTACACGGTTCTTGTTTCTCCTTTATGTAAAACTAGGAGAAGAGACAAGCTTTAAAACGTTTACAATCACACCTTTTCATAACTAAACAGACACCATAACAACCTTCAAACTAAGACATGTTACATTAACAAACTGAAAATATAATTAGAACAAAGGAACATTATGATTGAAATGAGGGAACAGTGACCCAAAGGTCTGATTCATCATGTAATCCTTTGCCAACTTTCTCTTTTTCTTCAAATCCTTCTTCTTTCCTTTGGGACCCCTTTCTGATATGCTTTAGATACTCATCAACCCATTTTGAAATCTAAACATGAGTCTGATGACATGTAACTGATTGAATGTTTGAAGATGTTAAGTTGATCACCAAAATGTAGAAAAATAATGCAAGACATTAAATCAGTTAATGGATTATATTGTCATTGATGTCAACTTGATATAATCTAAACGGTTATAATCAAAGTGTCAAAGACTTCAGAGAATCAAAGAGATAAAGATTATGCTTTTTGTAATGCATAAAAGATAAGTATTCACAAAGTGACTACAAACACCAATGGTCAGACGAACCCGATGGACAGAGATCACCGACAGTCAAGTTACAGTGATGCCCGAGCAAGAATACTGATGAGCATTACCGATGAGAAGAATCAAGCATACCCGATGGCTAGAAACATAGTGTAAACCGACGGAGAAGCCCGAGGAGAAATATAGTGTTGACTGAAGCTATCAAAGAGTTAGAACACTGATAATAAATTGAGTTCAGAAATGAAAAAATATCTAGTTGGCAGAGCTAAATATAGACTTAATTGGTAGTTATCATTGTTTTCATCAACAAGATAAGCCAGAGAAAAGTAAAGGATTTAAAGCTGTTTTAACCAGTTGGCAAGATCTCTGCAAGATAAAACAAGATTTTTGCTTTAAATCTAATTGGCTAAGGTTGTGGATCATGCCAAGATCAAGAAAATCAAGAACCTAACAATGGTGATATCATGTCTATTTAAGAGACAAACTTGATTCATTACAAATCAATGTGAGTGAATGAAAAGAGGATGCTAAAGAGAAACTGATGAAGAGAAACTTCATACAATCCTAATCAATCAAGCTGATAAGAGAGCTAAATTTTTCTGTGGACACTGAGCAACAGAGCACAACATCACCGAGCATAATCAAAGTGGAGAAAAGGTATTAACAAAGATATATTGATCATATAAGTTTTGTGAGATTACAATAGATCTGAAAATCTGCAAGTATAAGTTGTATATATGAACAGATCATACTATTTTAGTTTAACCATTGATTCAGAAAGTCTCTTAACCAAGAAAGATTTAAAATTATTTTCTAATTGAGATACATCCCAAGGAGTATCAAAAAGTTTGATCATGAAGATAGCATAAGATGTCAGATACCTATTGACAGGCCAAGTGAGTGTTTGATCAAGGAAGGTAGCATAGAGATGCCCGATATCAAGTGATAGACTAAAATTTTAAATCCTCTAACAAGGTCATGTAACCACCCTAGTTTGGTCTACTCTAACCATGGACCCTATTTTCCCTAAGTGTGATCATAGCCCCAATTATGTCAAGACAACTCTTCAATCGGTTGGCATAATTCATTCAAATCAGATTTAATCTCCTAAGTGATTTAATCACCAAATTTCATTAATTACCTTAGCCAATTAAATCGAATCAATTCAATACAATCAATTTAAATCATAAACATGGCTAAGTTAATTAATTAAAAAGGAATTAAATAAAATCCTAATTATATCTCATCACTTGCAAAAGCCTATCCCCTAGCCTAATTAAATCAAATTTGGCTTTAGTCCTAATTAATTATTACAAAGCAATCAAAAGCTTAAATGATTAATTAAAATCCCTATTATTAAGTGAATATGTTATTACAACAATTCATTTCATTAATATTCCCTCTAGACCTAACCAATCTCAAATGCCTAACCTTGAGTTCAAACTCATCCCAACCCCTTCTCACATGCTAATTCCTCTTAATTAGCTAATTAACCCTAATTAGATAATCCCCCCTACACTCATTATCTCTCCTCCCATCTCTATCTCCTTAATCACATGCCTTAACCCTTAATCCTAATCCTAAGCTACCCTTAAGCTTGTCACATTCCTAATTATGTGATTAGGAATTCAACCCACTCCCAAAAGTCAAAGTTCTCAAGCTTGACCTTAGACCCTTACCCATACTTCTTAAACCCTCACCCATACCTCATCAAGGCTTTCATAAATGAAGCATTAATGTCTCTTATAAATTCTCTTCCACACTCCACATTAATGAGTCTTACATCCTCATTAATGGCTTTCACTTCTCAAGCCTTCTCCCATTCCTCCATTTCTTCTATAAATTGGATGAATTTTGAGCTCAAATGGCCTTAATTTTTAAAGTTGAAAGCATCGTTATGCTGCCCATATTTTTAGATTGGAATGAGTAAACTCATGTGGCTCATATTTTTAGTGATTCATATTGCATTTTAGCTCTCATCCATGCATTATTTTAAATCTTTATTTTGGAGTTAAAATGGACTCTTCTTGATCATATTAGATTAATTTCACTTCGAATCTTCCATTCTAGGTTGTATATGTCACTGATTTGTGCATAATCTGAGGGCATGATTATTGCATTCTTCAAAATCCTCCTAGATAGGAAGCAATAGATCTATTTTAGTGTTTAACTTCAAACCCTTGCTTCTTATTCTTTTTTACTAATATAATGATCTATTGAAGTGTTGTGTCTTTCTTAACAGGTGCATAAAATCACACACATTTCTGGCGCCCACCGTGGGGCAAAATTTAAGATTTTGCCTCATTTTGCATCCATTTTTCACTAATTTATCTTCATAGGTTTCAGGAATAGAGTTGTTTTTGGTGGTAAAGGCTCGCATCCAGGATACACCCTCGCATCGCAGAATCTAGGCTCGCATCCCAGAAATCTTGAGTAATTTCTAGTATAAGGTTGCATCTGGTAGACATTCTATCACATCTGGAGTATTGGGTCTATTAAGTGTATCAGGTCGCATTTGGTTAGGATATGGTCGCATCTGGTTTTCAAAGTTGCATTTTGACAAAAACTAACCACTAATCTTTGCGTGTCTTCTACGTTTGACCTATAAATAGTCTAATTCTTGTTTGCAGATTGTTGTCAAGAGCCCTTTTCTCACAAAGATGAAACGAAGTTGCTAACTTGTTGTTTCTAGGTGTTTTAAATAGATTAACTTGTTTCCCTTATTCACATTTTTAAACACTTAACACATTTTCTAATCATTTGTTAAATCAACCAGATTTCTATGCTATTTTCCTATAAGGAAAATCAGAAAATCAAAAGTTGGTTTAATACTTGTGAAGGAATTTGGAGATAAATGGACAAGACAAACAAACTCACCATTTAATTCATTTTGGGATATTGTAATTGAACAAAGCAAATCACTAAGCTTGTGGGACTAATTGAACAAGCTTCACTGTTTTAAATTTCCCTTGGATCAAAAATTGAACAAAGCAAATCACTAATCTTGTGGGATAATTGAACAAGTTACATCGTATAATTCTCTTTGGACCTGAAATTGGACAACACAAATCATTTAACATTGCGGTTAATTGAACAAGAAAACTTCATTGTCTAAAATTGGGATATTGTAATTGAACAAGCAAATCACCTAACTTTAGGGAAACTGAACAAAGCAAACTTTGCTTTCAAGTATTTATGCTTTCATTAACTTAGGATCTTTGCTTGAAGTGTTTTGGGAGAAAATGACATGGACTAGGAGAGTATGCTTTTTTTCTTTCAAAGAATCAGAAGTCTAGAAATCCTACACTTTCAAATCCTTTGTATGCTTTCTTAAATTTTAAAGGGCCTTTCAATTAAGGAAAAAATCTCCCAGAAACGACCCAAGTAAGGACAGGTTTTATGCCAACCCTTCCAACTCACTATAAATAATAGCTTCCTTATAGGCCAAAACCTCGAAAGATGGAATCAACTTTGTTCTTTGGAATTTTGACATCATTCCTTGAACATGCTTGGGTATGTGTAGAGCGGAGCCGCTTGAATCTTTCTTGCGAGACTACACATATTTGAGTACTCATAGGGATATAAACCTCAATTTTACCCTGTGCAATTCTATGGGAGATGGTTTTGAATGGATGTCCCCATCATAAACAGCAAAACTTTGTAGTCAAAACTACTTGATTTATCCCCGAAAGGGTGATAATCTTTGTGCAAGGAAAAAATTAATTGCCCCAAGACACTCGTCATATCGTTCCCTCACTTGCATTTGGAGTCGGCTAATATGGCATCATGACTGGAGCCATTGCATGCTTGGTGAATGCCATATTCTAATTAGCATTTGAGTGTGTACCTAAGTCAACAAGCAAGGATTTTTATCCTATAAAATAGGGCGTAAGGATGTGTTTGTTCACCTTTAACAAAGAAACGATGCCTGATGTGATTGAAAATCATAAAAAATAGATGACGCCTTCAAAAAAAGCAACAAAATTCAATCCTTGGTCTACATGTGTTTTTCACTCACTAAAAAGTCTCAGAATGCAATCTATGATCAAACAAACTTCACGCACTTTCAAGATGAAATTGACAAAATTTGACAGAACCTCAGAAGATCATTTTTGGTCTGTCCTGGCTCGCATTAGGTTGTGAAAGATCATACTTGGTATACTGCATCACATCTAGTAAGCATTTCATTGCATCAAGGGTGAAAGATCACATCCTGTATTTCCTGGCTCGCATCTAGTCCATCAGAAGCTCACATCTTGCATTTCTTGGCTTGCATGCAGAGGCTTGCATCTAAGACAATGGACACATGGAGATTAATTTCTCAGGAAAATTCAGTAAATCTAGATACCCTTTTGGCTCTTTAGTCTATCCCTGTTGCCTTTTCTAGTCTCTTTGTTCTTGTTTCAATACTTTTTCAAATGTCTACCTTGCATGTCCTGTCAGTCTCTCACAGTCGGTTTCAATATGTGTGGTCTATTAACTTTTCAAAACAACTTGATTCCTAGCTCACTAACAGGGCATTCTAACCCTTTGACACTGGAATCATTTACTTCCACCAAAACTCAAACAATACTTCTACCCAGACACACTCACTTGGACCATTTGAGACACAGCTTGACCCTCTCAGGAAGCTTTGACAAAGTTGAGATACAAATACATGGTTAACACAAGACACAACAAGTACACTTCTAAAGAATCAAAAGTACTTCCCAGATCACTATACTTTCAATGAGGTGAAATACCCTATAGTTCCCTTCTTGATTTAGACTCACCATAAATGGAAAGACCTACTCACGAATGGAGTTAATCTTTTGAGGAATACGACTGTGATGAAAACCAAAAATGAGAAAATAGCGTCGGTGAAGAAGAAAAAAATATTGACCATCCATGTTTGGTTCAGAAAGTGAGGAAGACATTACTGAAGAAGAATACAACAAACTCAAAAAAAGAAAAAAATTTAAAAAAACATTGGAAAAGATAATTGGAGAAGACAGAGAAATACTTTCTTCATCTAGCATCCACTGGAGTAAATTTACCTAAAGATTATGATGTTGAACAATTAAAGGAAAAGGAGGTGTCAAATCCTATCTCTACTCTCGCCAAACAACTAACCTTGATGCAAACCGAACTTGCAACGCTCAAACAGGAGAAGGCTAAACCCAAGACAAAATACTCTTTGGAATCCATTTGTCCATTTCCTTTTGATAAGAGTATCAATATGGTTCCATTTCCCCCCCAAAATGGAAAGGCCAAAATATGACAAGTATACATGAGAGACTGATCCACATGATCATGTAAGAGAGTTTTGTACTATGAGCATAGAGTACATGCATGAACCTACATATCTAATGAGGCTATTTCTAGGAAGCCTTGGCAGAAATGCTATGGAGTGGTTCTCCAAGCTCACACCTAAGGTAAAAAAAATTTGAGGAGTTGATTCAACAATTTATCCAACATTACTTGTACAATATACAACACACTATAACCATGATGGACCTATGTAACACAAAGCAAAAAACTGGTGAGTCCTTTACACACTTTCTACAAAGGTGGAGGAAAATCTTTGCAAGATATTCAAGAGCTATTCCCGAATCTGAAAAGATGGAAATCTTTGTTAATAACTTGATACCAGAATATAACTATGCATTGCAAATGCAAGATTCCCCTAGCTTTGATAAGATGATCAAAAATGCCATCCGTATTGAAGAAGTAATGGTCAAGAAAGGAGAAATTACTCTTCAAAGTGAAAACAAATCTACTAACTCCAGCTCCAAACCTAAATGGTGGAAAGAAAACAAGAATGTTGTCAATGATGGAGTAGTAGATGCATCTAATGTTAATCCTAAACCTGAGGTGTTCAATCTAATGAATAGCATGCAAGCAAGTAAAGATGCCAAGGTAACCACTACAATACCTAAAGCAAACAACGAGAACAACAAAGGTCGACCATGGACTTCCAAACTTCAACGAACATTCACTCCTTTGGGAGAACCTCTTGAGACAGTGTTGAAGACACTCTTAGACAAAAAAGTTTTCATGACCCCAGATTCAAAACCATGGGAACTCAAAGTCAAACCCAGATGGTGGGATGACAATTCTTATTGTGTCTTTCACAAAAACAAAGGACATAATACTAATAATTGTCTTAAACTCAAACATGTTATACAAGACCTTATTGAAGGAGGCAAGATCAAAGTGGAAGGGAACACCCCTAATGAAGACCATAAAACATTTAACAAGTCATTCCCTAATTATGAGAAAGGGGAAGCATCCAAAGGAAAAGGAAATGAAGTAAACTATGCCTACTCCAATAATGATAATGTGATCAACATGCTAGACGTTAAAACTAAATCAATTAATGTGGTAAATATCAAAGGTGTTAAAAACACATCTTCTCAATCAAATGCAGTAACCCGAAGTCAAGCACAAGTCACAATCAAAGGATGTAATTTCTCATCAAAACAAGCAACAACTTCCAAGGTACCTATTGTCACTATTCCTAAACCGACAGCAGAAAGACAAACAATTACCATTCCTACAACAAACTATAACATGGTGGATCAATTGCAATGAACCTCTGCTAAAATTTCCATCTTTGAGTTACTTAAGATCTCCTCAGTGCATAAGGAAATTCTTGAACATGCCCTACATTCAACAAATATACCAAAGCACATTGATATAGACAAATTCCAAGCAATGGTTAATCATATCTCCGCACCACATTACCTCTCCTTTTCAGAAGAAGATGATAAGTCATTGACACATCCACATAATCAACCTCTTCATATTGAAGTCTTAATTCACAAATCCTGTGTTAGACGTGTATTGATAGATGGAGGCACAGGGTTGAATATTTGCACTCTCAATCTAATTAGGAAACTGGGTCTCTCAGAACAAACTATTGATTCAAGAAGAAAGATCACTGTGAAAGCTTATGATGAAGAAGAAAGATCCTCTAAAGGTCTTATTGTTATACCAATCAGAATAGGACTATTTGAAAGGAATATAATATGTCAAGTTCTAGATTTACCCTTGGCTAACAACATACTATTAGGGAGACCTTGGATCCATGAAATGCAAGCTGTGCCATCTACTTTCCACCACTGTATCAAATTCCCACATAATGGGGTAGAAGTGACAATTCCTACAGATGCCAGTTATACTTGCAACAATGTTAAAGCAGGTAGTATGGTCTCTCATAACCACGAAGTTCCACAAGAGACTGCACCTGAGACCACTAAGGGCAAGATTATGAAATTTTTTGGAAAAACCTTAAAACTTGGAGAAACTAGTATTGGAGAATACAAGCTGGACATGACCCCACCATTGATAGAACTTCCAGTATCACCAAGATCTTATGGAAATCCTTCCTTGTCTTTCACACCTACTACAACTCAAAAGCTAGAAATCCACAAAGCAACTGGTATGGTTAAATCATCTACCTCCCACGAGGATGACAAAGAAGAACAGGAAGTCTTGGCTTGGATTTACAAGGGAGAACCCAAAGAAAATGAGGTTAAACATGTGGATATATCCCCACAAAAGTATGGTAAAGGATACGATCTTCTCAAGAAAATGGGATATAAAGGAAAATCACCTTTAGGAGATAATGGAAAGGGACTTATTGAGCCTATACCCATGGAATTCTGAACTATCAAAGATAAAATAGGACTAGGTTTCAATAATAAATTTGAATACCCTACTTCAAGAGATAGTCCAATCTCTGACAAAGGAAGTGATGAAGAAAAGGAAATAGAACTAGAACAATGGACTTATGAGAGGTTATTGCATATTGGTACAAAGTATCCTGAATATCAAGGAGAAAGGTATGTACCGAGCTTTGAGACACCACACGACACTCATATTCCTTTATTGACACAAGATCCTATTCAAGAGATAGAAGAAACAATAGAAGACACTCCCGAAGTGCCATTGATAGAAACAACTCCTGAAGACACACCTCAACAATAGGATTCACATCCTAACTAGGGGAAATTAGTCATAGTCTCACATATCTTAGATTTACCACACTTTGATCTATAGTTGGCTAATAGAGTACATCAGGTAACTATTGCTGAATTCTTAGACAGGTCTGATGATGAAATAATAGACTCCCATGATTATGAGTGGGATGCTCTATTTGTTGCCACCAAGGACATTGAAATAGAAGTGATTCACATGTTTTCAACTCCATCAGAACACAGAGAGAATTCTAATAATGCTATGAACATTGTTGATATTCCTGAAGAAGAGGAGTTATCCCTTCCCCAAATCATTGATGAAGAGACTAATGTTCTCCTAGGTCTAGAACAAATTCAGAGGCAACAAGCTAGGAGCCTCCTTCTACAAAGAGATGACGAAGAATACTCAGTTGACGAGTCACTAGAGTTAGGTCCACATATTACTAACAATGATTTCAATAATGATGATCTAATCTTATTGCTCTAAACATTGTAGAAGTAGATCTAACAGAACATGTCATGTGGGTTAATAGTCCCGATGCTAACACGATAATGTCCTTCACAAAATCTGAATCCTTGTCTTTAATTAACCCTGACTTAATTGAATGGACAAATTCAGATCCTCATCCTATCATGAACTTTCCCAATGACTACAATTTGGCTTTCTACCTAAACGCTTGTGAACCTTATCCTTCTTCCACCAATGCAAGAAGTGTGAACGTGTCATAGGAGGATATCAAGTTTCTCAGTCACAAATTGAAAAATAAAAAGAAGAAAAAAAATGATGGTGAAAACCATGTTGCGACAATATCAGATTCTAAAAAGTAAAAATAAAAGATGTATCTAATGGTGAAAACCTCTCAAAGGCACCAAAGGATGAGATTCTTGATATTGTCCCTGAGACTTTCAAGAAAAATATTCAGTTCTGATAGAACCAACACAACCAGCTAACCTGGGCACGACTGAAGTTCCACAGATTATTCACCTAGCACAATCCTTATCAGAAGAAGAGAAGATACAATTCACTGAGTTCCTAAAAGAGAAAAAGATAAAATTTGCATGGTCTTACACAGATATGCCTGGACTAGATCCTAAATTAATAATGCACCATTTATCTATAGCTCCTGGGATCAAACCCGTGAAGCAAAAAATCAGAAATATGCATCCTCATGTTGCATTACTGGTGAAAGCAGAGCTAGAAAAATTATTAAAAGTTGGATTCATTAGAGTCATCACTTACACAGGATGGATTTCTAATGTGGTACTAGTATCTAAATCAGATAAATCTATCAGGATTTGCACAGACTTTAGGGACATAAACAAAGCATGTCCTAAAGATGATTTCCACTACCAAACATTGACATGATCATAGATCTAACAATAGGCTATCAAATGTACTCATTTATGGATGGTTTCTAAGGCTATAACCAAATTGAAATTGCTCCTGAAGATCAAGAGAAGACTACATTTACATGCGCATGGGGAACCTTTTGCTGGAATGTTATGTCGTTTGGGTTAAAGAATACAGGTGCTACATACCAAAGAGCCATGACTACTATATTTCATGATATGATGCATAAAAACATGGAGGATTACGTGGATGATACGTTAGTTAAATCAAAATAAAGAGCTACTCATATTGCAGACTTGTGGAAGATACTAGATCGCATGGAGCAATTTCAATTCAGCTCAATCCAAAGAAGTGTGCCTTTGAGGTTCAAACAAGAAATTTTCTCGGGTTTATTGTATCAAGAAAGGGAATTTAGGTAGACCCTAGAAAATTCAAAGCTATACTAGAAATGACTCCTCCACGCAACATTAGTTAGATGAGGACATTACAAGGGAGACTCCAGTCAATCTAGAGGTTTATGTCACAACTTGCAGACTAAGCACAACCCTTTACAAAATTACTACATAAAGGTGTCACTTTCAAATGGGATGAACATTGTAAAAATAACTTCAAATAATTAAAAAAGTACCTAGCTACTCCTATTCTCATGGTACCCATTCATGAAAAACCATTACTCCTGTATATTTCAGCTACAACTACATCATTGTGATTATTACTGGCACAAGAGGATGAAACTAAAAAGGAACGAGCAATCTACTATATCAGTAGAACACTAGTCTCTTATGAACTCAATTATATTATAATTGAGAAAGCTTGATTAGTAGTTGTCTTCGTGTCACAAAAATTGAGACATTATATTCTATCACATATAGAAAGCTCATTGCCAAGATAGATCCGTTGAAATATCTCTTAAGAAAGACAACCCTAATAGGACAACTAGCAAAATGGGTCCTGATTCTGATTGAATTTGACATTGAGTATGTGGATAGAAAGGCTATTAAAGGACAAGTCCTCACTGATCAATTAGCTGACTCACCACTCCAATATGATGAACCTTTGAGAATTGAGTTCCTTGATGAAACAATTATGCATCTAACTGAGTATCCATGGAAAATGTACTTTGATGGTTCTTTCACGCAACAGGGCTATGGAGCGGGCGTTCTATTCATAACTCCTCAAGGCTACAAAATACCCTAGTCCTACAAATTAATGTTTCCATGCACAAATAACATTTCTAAATATCAAGCATTAGTGAATGGTCTCAAACTCGCTATGGAGTGGAAGATTATAGAGTTACATGTGTATGGTGACTCCTAGCTCATTATAAATCAAGTCAATCGAGATTATCAGACCAAAGATGAGAAATTGATGCCCTACAAACAACTTTTTGATGACCTAAATAGGTACTTTGTCTTCATCACATTCCAGTAGATACCCAGAATAGAGAATAAGGCTATAGATGCTATGGCTACATTGGCATCCATGTTACAATTGGAGGAACATCAATTCCACTATGACTTCTTGGTGGAAGCACTATCCTACCCAGCCTTTGATACCCCCGAATACCAAGTAATTTGTGCTTTGACCACCCAAGACCAATCTTGTTATGCTAAAATCATTTCTTACCTGACCAAACTATACTCAATAACATATCCAGAAATGAGAAACGAGCCTTGATTAGGACAACATCATGTTATGTTCTCATTACTAATAACTTATATAGATGAGGTCTTGACGGTACACTTCTTAGGTGTTTAGAACATGAAGAGTCAGATCACGCATTAAAATAAGTCCATGAAGGTGTATGTGGATCCCACTCAAATGGCTCTTGACTAGCTAAGAAACTACTTAGAGTAGGCTATTACTAGCCCACAATGGAAAAAGATGCTATTCAATTTTTTAAAACATGTCATAAATGCCAAACACATGGAAATCTCATGCATGCTCCTGCCATAGAACTCATACCATTTATAACACATTGGCCATTTCAACAGTGGGCCTTTGATTTGGTTGGACAAATATATCCTAATTCTTCAAGTGGACACGAGTTCATCATTACAGCCACTGAGTATTTCACTAAGTGGGTTGAAGTTGTACCGGTAATCAAAGCCACTAGCAAACAGGTGGCTATGTTCATCTTGAACTACATTATTTGTAGATATGGGATACCCTCTTCAATTGTAACAGACAATGGGGGGAAATTTAAAAACATAGACATTGAAGATGTTTGCACACAGTTTCAAATTACTCAACATTGTTCCTCCATCTATTATCCCCAAGGTAATGGAAAGGCTGAGGCATCTAACAAGAACATTCTCAAAATCCTACACAGAACTGTGAGTAAGTTTGGCAGAGACTGACATTGACAATTTAATCTGGCACTTTGGGCCTACAGAACAAGAATCAGAACACCAATAGGAGCCACGCCATTTGCTCTAGTCTATGGCATTGAGGTCGTATTACCTATTGAGGTTGAAATCCCATCGTTGCAGGTATCTTTACAAAGTCTTGTTGCTGATGAACAATACCGCATTGATAGGATTAATGCACTAGAACTACTTAATGAGTGCAGACAATAGGCATTCGATCATCTAAAGGTGTACCAAGCACGAATGGCCAAAGGTACAATAAAAAGGTCAAACCATGACAATTTAAAGTGGGGGATCTTGTTCTAAAAGAGAATCCTAAGAACCAGCCTAACAAAGAACAGAAAGGAAAGTTTGAACCTAACTAGTTGGGACCTTATGTTATTACTGCTACTTTTGGGACTGGAGCTTATCAACTGGCTACACCTGAGGGAGATGTCCTTCCGGATCCCATTAATACTTTACATCTGAAGTATTTCTACGCTTGATGACTGGCTAGCAGAGCCAATGCAGTGAAAATCTCAAAAAATACCAAAAATATCATAAAATTGATCCTGAAGAAATTCAAAAATAGTGGAAAAAGTCCTGAAGAAAAGGTATCCTTGGTAAAATCCTAGCAACAGGCACCTTGATACTACAAAAACATTCAAAAGAAGCAAAAATAGCAAAAAAATTGAAAAAGAGAAAGGTGCCTCGATGAAAACCTGGTAAACATGCATCTTGGTAGAAAAAAGAATAATTTTTTTTTTCCAAGTGCTGAAAACCTGGTAATCAAGCGTCACTTGTACTTTGCGCTCTCTCTATCAATGCATTGCTGATACTAAGCATTCACAATTACACCTGTGCTATGGATTGACTCTGTTTCCTTATGCATGTAGTCCTATCCTTGCTTGGGATTTGTCTGCATTTTCTGTCTTTAGGGACAAGTCATTCTGCACTAGGGGCATCTTTGCTAGCTTGTTAGGTTGCATCTATTAGGTCATCCTAGGATGGTTTATCTTACCAACACAATGCTTCTCGATACTTACACCTTAACGTCACTTTCACAAAACAAGGTTGTTTCTTCCAAAAACCACCTATGTGGCACAAAAATTACACTCACATAAAACGGTATTCCTAAACACTACATTGGATTGCAAACAGAGACAAGGTCATACACTCAGACTGGAACACACATTGCTCAAATTCCAAATTTTGACTGATGAATTTCTACTACACTTGAAAAATGAATAACTAGTATTTCTCAATACTACTTTAAAACGGTTTGATCTTGGCTTAGTTATGGATATTTTATGTTCTGATGATGTTTTAACTAGGGGCATATAAGTGGTTATAAGTTTTATTTGATTGATTCTTAATTGATGATTGTTATGTCTTCCGAGTTACTCCATGACATCTGTGCAATGATAAAGAGTCACAAGGATAGGGGGCATAACATTTTCTTGATTTTCTATGTATGGTAATTGTTCCAACTGATCCTATGAATTTCACCTAACCTGGATGTTTATGGTAAGAGCTGCCAACATGAGTGGATAGCCGCATATATCTCGATTGTTGTTACGTGTAAACTATAGTGATGTTGAAACAATTTCCTAGTCTATTTTTTTTAATCAGGTTCTCACTATGATGTATGCAACATTATGTACCCAAGGATGTGAATTTTTAAGGTCATTGCGGGTCACATATCTTATATTACACTTACACAGAATCTGATATAGTAAAAGGAAGGTGACTAACTTGTCATCCTGGATTTTGTGTAAGTTTATTTCCAACATTGCATCCAATAAACATAGTATTCAAAATTTCAGAATATCAGTGGGTATTAGTGATCGTTGTACAATCAGGTGGTATCCATTCCAAAAAGCACCCAATGATGATAAAAATGCTATAATATGTACAACGTCAGTGACAGTCCTAAGAGTCTACATATAGATGCATTTAGGGATTGCATGATTCATTTTAAAAGAAAGAAATAACATCAAGGATTTGAGCTCAAAATGATTTCTAATTTCATTATGAAATCCAAGTTAATTACATTACTCAATATTATTGATATCAATGTTGTTGCACATCCATAGCATACATTTTTCATTCATAAAAAGAGCACGAGGAAATACAAAAAGAAAGCATCCAAAGCATTGCATTTATTTTACATCTTAAATATATCCATACATGTATTTGCATCAAGAAAAAACTCAAAAATCTTCATTTTGCATGTTCACATAGCATCATTTAGAACACATTTATATCAGTGATAAATCAAAAAAAGAAAAAGCATAAGTGATGTCATCATCTAAACCTAAATTCATCATGACACCAAGATAAACATACATCACATGTGCATAAACATCTAAACATCTATCAAAGAAAAAAGGAATCCATAAACATGTTAGAATCAGGAATAGCTGCATCAGATAGATATCAAATCATAGAACAAATCAGAAATTTGGAACTGTCTACAAAAAGAGTATCAAAGAATCAGAGTATCAGTATATACATGTATAAATATCATGGTACAAAA
The DNA here is from genome assembly GCA_018584345.1 of Thuja plicata. Lineage (NCBI taxonomy): Eukaryota > Viridiplantae > Streptophyta > Pinopsida > Cupressales > Cupressaceae > Thuja > Thuja plicata. The sequence continues at coordinate 540,097 of MU223858.1, forward strand.
GAATGATCCCAAAAGGATCCAGATATACAATCTAATCTCACAAAAATGGTACAAAAGGGAACATCATGTCTGACTCCCCCCTCTCCCTGATTTGGAGGAGGCAGAGGAGGTGGTAAAAATGGAGCTATTGGTGGTGGCATGGCCCTCTCTGACTACTGAGCCAACTGTGAAAAGGATATAGTTCTCTGGCCCTCTAGTACTGTCGCATGATATAGAGCGTAATAGTATATCACTCTCTGGCCCTGGTGAACTGCAGTATGAGCCTGTGTATCTCTCTCTACCCTGAGTCGCTCAAGCTATGCATCTCTATCTGCAGTAAGGCATCTTCTGTAGTAATCCTAGCCTCTAATGCAGTGATCCGGGCCTTGAGCTTCTCTTGCTCCTGCTCACACTATGATAATAGATCTCCATCTCTGTAAGAACCCCTGCATGTATCCTATCTAGCAGGTATGTCTTGTGGCCTATTTGGTGGCCTCTCCTACTGCTGCAACATCTGTCTCTGCTGCTCTCTAGTCAGTAATTTCCCATGATCCATCCAAGGAGTGAAAAATCTAAACCGAGTGCGCCTCCCACTCCCACTGCCGCTGGCCACCTCTCCTGTACCACCAACTGCACCCCCACCCCTATCATCTCTGCCATCATCGCCATCATCTGGAGGAGGGCGTCTCCCATCTCTACCTCCATTTCTACCTTCGTCCATAACTCTAGCTCCCCTATCTCTCTGAGCTCCTCCTCTGCCTTTAACATGGTGATCATCGATAGGATCATAATCTAGAGGGTCCTCGATGCGAGGAATAACCTCATCTGGTACTGTGAATTGTGGAAAGGGATGTTGGAGCATTTGTGCTTGGTATCCATCAGAGAAACCTGCATCTGTAACATCTAATCGAAGGTCCCAGGTGACTCTGACCATATCTAATCTCTTGATGTGCAGTATCATATCTCAATTGAGGATCCCACTCTGGTGTCTCATCTATGATCCTGGCATATATTGTCATGTCTTGGCTCCTGCCCTTTAATTGGCCAAATTGTCTCAAAACCCAGGTGTGTAAGAAGCGCTCTATGATGTATTAGGTCCGACTGATCATGTACATGCTCTGAAAGAAGAATGGCATCTGTCGTCTATTAGATCCCCACTCCTTACAATCCAAGTATGGTTGCTATACCACTACTACCATGTCATCAAATAGGCGATGCCATTACTCTACCTTTCCCAGATGGGGCTGCTGAAGAAGACCTACATACATGTACACGTAAGGCTTCTCTGGTGCGTGTTGCATGTCTACTATCGACCCTGTAACCGGGATGTGCTCTGAGGCCCATATCTAAAGAATCAGTATCCCTATAGTCATACTCCGAGAATAATGATATATAATCTCATGAAGCTCCCTGTAAATGTGGGTAAGAATGCAGCTACCCCACGCAAATCTTCGTCCTAAAATAACCATATGCTCCAGCATATCTACCCATCCTACCAGAAAACCATGTTGTCCTCTATCTGGCATCAAGATGCCACCAATCAGTCCAGCTAAGTATACAGAGAGGCGATCATAGTGATCACACATATAATCCCTGGTGATATATCTATGAGCAATAGTGCCATCTCCAAATAAACAATGAGCTGCACCAATGGCAACGACCGATGTCGCCTCAAATCGCACCTCACAACCCATAACTGCAATTCAAAGTATCTGCCACACATCCTCTGGTGTGATGGTCATCTCGCCAATCAGGAGATGGAAGGTGTTGTGCTCTGAGTGCCATCTCTCGGAAAGAGCAGTCAACAACCCTTGATTTACCCTAATATAGGGTAAATCTATCAATGATTGTAACCCTACTCGGGCCACTATATCTAACTCATCATCGTATAGCTGTCCAGACAAGGCAAGGACAAACCAAGGGTATGGTCCTTGAAAAGATACTACCTCAAAAGGGACCTGTTTCACATCAAAATAGCAATTACAAAGGCTAATCAGTGCTCTATCTATGACGACTACACAAAAACATAATCAGTTAAGTATTTTGCTCGCCGGAAGATCACATACAGTTCTCATTTTGCAGAATTCTAAGTCTAAAACCATAAATGATTCTAGAACTACTGGTTACAATCCTTTTTGCGGGACACAATCCTTGATTTTCAGGATACGATGGGGCATCTCGTATGAGATGCAAAATTAACAGGGTGCAACGTAGGATGTAGCGTACGACCCTATTTCACAGGGTACTATGCAAATTCAAAAGCCACCCTAAATCTACTAAAAATGATGAAAATTTTAGTAGAATAGGGTATGATCCAAGAAATCCCAGATACAACACAGGAATTATTGCATCCACAGGATACGACATGGGATTGACTGAGTATGATCCGGAATACTGGATTCGACGCAAAACTAATTTGGCTCTAACTGCTACCAAAAATGCATAAAAATTGAATTTGCAAAATTTATAGGGTAGATTTACAAGTACTTATTGGAGGTACGTAGTTGGCCAGGCACTGATGTCGATGACTGAGCTCGAAATGATGATTCCTGATTGGGACCACCATCTTCTCTACAGAGCTCTGAAAATTACTAAAGGTAAGAGTGAAAATGAATAGTTAAAAAGTGATTTTTGAGATATATATTAGAGTTTTTGAGCTATTTAGGAGTTCTCAAACTCCTTCCACGCAACTGAACCTCAATTTCTATTCTCTTTTTGATCAACCAAGAACCAAATCGAAGGTGCCTACGCTATTTTGCACAGTACCGTACAATTATTGCAAAAGCTCCTGAAAATGCATAATTACTCCATAGGTTCCAAAATTTAGTTTTTTGAGTTCTATATCATCACATTGCACATTTTATCACAAATATTGGTTAGAAATCATTTTATCAGTCTCAAAACTCACATTTTTCACGTAATTAACTTGGTAACCGTGTATTTTCTCCAAATACACCTCTGTTTCTTCACTTCTTCTGATCCATTCTTTCTTGACCTAACCTCTCCATGCAAGTGATACATCATTTCCACAGAGGGATTTTATTATTTTTCCTTTGATTTCGTTCCCGAGGGGGCATGATCACACTATCACCAATCAAATTCTTGCTCAAAACAACATTAAAATGACTTCGTTATCAAAAGACTAAAGACATGGCAGTTCCTTGACTAAGTCAGAACTGTTGGATAGAAGGCTTCAATTCTCACAAGCTAGATATACTATGTCTACTTTTTCTTACACTCTTATTAAGCTCTTGGTAGCTTCATACTGACTTTTGGATGACAACCAAGTTTGGAATCAGTATTATCAATCTTTGGACGACAATCAAGTTCAAAATTAATATCTTTAAGATCTTTGTTTATTGATCTTTGTTCAATCAAGTTCAAAGTCAATTCTATCAGTTTAGCTCAATCAAGTGCGAGACTGATCTCATCAGACATTTCATTTGATCATGAGAAAAATTCTCAAACTTTCTGAAGTCAACATCGAAAACTTTCTTTGAATCAATGCGTTGCTCACACATTAATTCAAAGAGGGGAAAATGTAACCACCCTAATTTGGTCTGCTCTAACCATGGACCCTATTTTTCCTAAGTGTGATCATACCCCCAATTATGTTAAGACAACTCTTCAATCAGTTGGCATAATTCATTAGAATTAAATTTAATCTCCTAAGTGATTTAATCACTAAATTTCATTAATTACCTTAGCCAATTAAATCAAATCAATTCAATACAATCAATTTAAATCATAAACATAGCTAAGTTAATTAATTAAAAAGGAATTAAATAAAATCCTAATTATACCTCATCACTTGCAAAATCCTATCCCCTAGCCTAATTAAATCAAATTTGGCTATAGTCCTAATTAATTATTACAAAGCAATCAAAAGATTAAATGATTAATTAAAATCCCTATTATTGAGTGAATATGTTATTAAAAAAATTCAT
>MU223858.1:560886-581287 GCA_018584345.1 Thuja plicata
AAGGCAACAGGTCGAATCACGCAGACAAGCAGGATGAATAACTCATATTCAGTCTTGGCTGTACCTGGTGAAGAAGGACTATGTTGAAGTGTGTGGTTGATTTAGAAGGCCAAAATTAACTCATACAACAAGTCTTTCTTTTTTTCTTGTGAAGAAGATAGAAAGAAAACTATTTTTGGTGGACTGTGGAGTATAGGTAAAAACACTATGATCCTATAGAAATGGTACCCTAACATGTCCCTTCATGAGGACTTCATAGTCCAAGTCCCTATCTGGGCTAAGCTTCCTGGGCTCCCTCTTGAATACTGGAATGAGGAAATTTTTTTCAGGTATTGCCAGTTCCTTTGTTGAACTTCTATCTATAGACCCAGTTACTGCTTCAAGAAGAAGATTGACACATGCAAGAATCTGCATTGGTATAATCCCAGATGTCAATATGCCAGAACAGATAGAGATGGAATCAAGGTTAGGGAAATGGACCCAAAAAATTGAATATGAATCAGTCCCTTTTGCTTGTTTTAGATGATAAAAATCGAGCCATTGGGCAAAGAAATGTCCAATGAATAGTGCCAAGAAAACTCTCCAAAAAAAGGAATGGAAGCCTGTAGGAAAGATCGGAGAAGCTTCAGAAGGATAAATTAGTATGGAACTAAAAATCAGAGAGAAAAAGTTAGAAGAGAATGAAGGGAAAACAAAAGAAAAAGAGAATGAAGTCAAAGAGAAAAGGGAAGAGCAGAAACACTTAGATAAAGCATCGCCAGTAAGATCTGAAGATGAAGAGACTAAGAAGGACCAAACAAAGAAGAAGAATGAAATGGATTATGATAAAAATGATATGATGGGTTTTGTCAAGGATACTCTAGAGGACGAGATTGATGATAAAATTGTTTCTCAAGCTGAGAAAACACAAATATCTCAGGAGGATAATCAGTCCACTATGCAAGATGCAGGAGACTTTTCAAAGATACAGGGAGATCCAGAGCTCTTTTGTGGGAATAATATGTTCCTAGATGTGCAACAAGATATAGTGCTGGAACCTAGACTTTCAGAGATGACACAAATCTCATCACATGAGGAAAAGATATGTTCGGAGGAAATAGACAAGCCAAAATGGGGAGACTAGGAAGATATAGACAAAGTACTTGATAAACAAGATAAGGTTAACCCAATCTCTATGACAGAAAAATCTAAATAAAAGAAGGGTACAGCTGCAAAAGGCCAAAATAATGCTAAAAACTATCTACCAAATGTTAGAGAATGCCAACTATCACCACCAGGGAGACCACCAAGCTCAAGAAAAAGAAACCAAGAGGCGGCTAGAAATATAGCGGATGGGACTCAGAAAACTATTACCCAGTTGGGCATAACCAAAAAGAAATGAAGATTATCTCTCAGAATATTCGAGGGTTAAACAACCCTCACAAGAAGGATCTCATTAGAAATATGGTTAGAGACAATAGACCAGATATTATTCTTATTCAGGAAACCAAGATGGCTAAGGAAAAAGTAGAACAACTCAAGTACTACAAAAATAATGTTAGTAGTGGAGGTAGCGCAGAAGGGGCCTCAGGTGGTATCACAACTTTTTGGAATGGAGACATTATTAAGGGTGATGTAATCATTCAGGATAACAATATGGCTTGTATTAGGTTTCATCATATTAAGGAGGGAACTTCTTGGATGCTTACTAATATTTATGCCCCTAACACTAAGAGTGATAGAAAATCTTTTTGGAATAAATTGGATCAGGCAAGGAAGTCCTTTGAGAATGATAGCTAGATTTTTATGGGAGATTTCAATACTCCTCTAAAGGAAGATGAGAAAATTGGAGGATCACAACCTAATTTGGATAGCAGGCTTGACCTGATGAATTTTATTTCTAGACAAGCTCTCCCTGATATTGATCTCCAAGGGGTCAACTATACTTGGCCTAACCGGAGGGTGGGTGATGACCTTATATAGGTAAGATTAGATAGAGCTTTAATCTCGAATGATTGGTATCAGCATTATAACTGCTCCCTAATTGCCTTTATTAGAGCTGGTTCTGACCACTACCTGCTTTCTTTTATTGCTGACCCTATTACTAAGTTAGGAACTTTCCTTTCAGATTTGAAAAAATATGGACAATTCATCTAGAAATGTACCTTAAAATTAGTGAATGGTGGAAGATTAAGATTGAAGGAACGACTATGTATAGACTACTATGTATAGACTAACCTATAAACTTAAACATGTTAAAGATAACATCAAGATATGGAATAAAGATGCTTTTGGCAACATTTTTTTCTCCAAGATGGATATCATGACTGAGCTCAAGGATGTTCAAGACTCTATACAAAGGGAAGGGTATACTAAAATTCCCAAAGAACAAGAAAGTGAAATTCTGATAAAATACCATGATATAGTGCACAAAGAGGAAACCTTTTGGAAACAGAGATCACGAAATAGCTGGCTTAGAGAGGGGGAAAAAAATACTAAGTTCTGTTACATGAAAGCAACTAAGCATAAGGCTGCCAATAGAATATCTAAGCTAAAAGTTGAAGAAAGAGAAGTGGATAAGGAGGAGGACATTTCCAAGGAAGCTAAGAAATATTTTTATAACTTACTCTCTCAGGAAGAGCATCTTGACCAGAACCTTCAATTGAACCTTCTGGAGAGTATACCTAATATTATGATAGAAAATGACAATCAGTTTCTTAGTGCTATCCCTTCTAATGATGAGATTAAGAATGTTGTCTTTTCCTTTGAAGGTAGCAAATCTCCTGGCCCTTATGGATTCCCTATGTTCTTCTTTCAAGATTATTGAGCTATTATTCAAAAGGATGTTACAATGCTTTCAAAGAATTCTTTGGCTCTAAGAGAATTCTCAAAGAAATGAATGGTACTTTTATTTCTCTTATTCCTAAAAAGGTCGGGGCTGAAACTATAGATCTCTATAGACCTATTAGTCTATGTAACTCATCTTATAAGATTGTCTCTAAAGTGATCACTTTTAGAATTCTGAATCTTCTTCCTAAGATCATAGCTCATCAACAAACTAGCTTTATTCTGGGCAGACAAATTTTAGACTCAATCATTACTGTCCATGAGAACATTCATTCGTTGAATATGGCTAGAAAAGAAGGATTTATCCTAAAAATCAATCTCTCCAAAGTCTATGACAGAGTTGACTGGAATTTCCTGCAGAAAACTCTGTTGCCCTTTGGCTTTATCTCTAAATGTATCAAATTGCTTATGCAATTGGTTGCTTATCCCTCTTTCTCTTTCTTAGTGAATGGTTCCCCCTCCCCTTTTTAAAAATCCTCCAGAGGTTTGAGGAAGGGAGACGCTCTCTCTCTAGTTCTGTTTGTGATTATTGCAGAGTGCTTGGGGAGATATATTGACAATGTTGTTAGAAATGGAGACCTTAAAGGGATAAAGCCTTCTTCTTCCAATCATGTATGCTCCCACTAGCAGTTTGTGGATGAATCTATTTTTATGGGTGAAGCAACTATAAATGAAGCTCAGAATCTTGGAAAGATCCTCAACAATTATGGTAAGGCTACAGGTCAGCTCATCAATTGGAATAAAAGTTTTATTTATTTTATAAATACCCCTGAGTATAGACATCATAAAATAAGCAGAATTATGGGATGCCGAATTGGCCAGCTCCTTGCTACCTACCTGGGCCTCCCACTTGGGCTACATCCTCCTGATTCTTTATGGAGCTCCCTTGTGGATAAATTTCACAAGAAAATTGCAAGTTGGAAAGGGGCTATACTCAGTCAAGCTGGTAAAGTTCAACTCCTAAAATATTCTCTTCAAAGTATGCCTACTTATGCTCTTAGCCTTTTCAAAATTCCTAATAAATTCGCTGAGGCTATAGAGAAAACCCAAAGGCACTTTCTCTAGAATGGTGTGGAAAAAACTAATAGATTTGCTCTTATATCTTGGGACAAAGTTTGCATGCCTAAAATTAAAGGAGGACTGGGAATAAGAAAAATTAAAAGTATGAATGAAGCTCTCCTTGCTAAACTTGGGTGGAGGGGTTTCAACTTGAAAGGGGAGTGGAACACTATTTGGCATAGAAAATATAATAGGAATTCTAATTCTATCAATGATTTTCTTAATTCTGAAGACTTCCTGGTGGGATCTTGCATATGGAAGAATGTTATTAAAGCCAAAAACACCATTAGGAGAGGTGTTAAATGGAAAGTGGGTAAAGGGGATAAAGTGGATTTTTGGGATGATATCTGGATTGGTAATCAGGCTCTTGCTACAAATCCTTTATGGGGGCCCCTTGCTGATATCTGTAAAGAAAGAATAGGAACTAAGGTCATGGACTATAGAAGTAATGGGGAGTGGAGGGACTTAACTACTGTTAATGATGCTCTTCTATCTCTGAATAATACCCTTAATGCTATGATTTTAAATTCTGAGGAAGACTCCTTAAAATGGAAACATACTCCTAATGGCTATATTATTGTGGGATCAGCCTATAATCTCATTTATGATAATTGTGAAAAACCTTTTTGGGCTATGGCTTGGATCAAAGGGCTTACTCCTAAGATCAATATTTTTTTCTAGATGATGATTCAAAACAAAATCCTTACTCTTGATAACCTAAAGAGTAGAGGGATGTATATTACTAACATGTCTGTATTGTGCATGAAGGAGGAAGAATCCGTTAACCATTTGTTTATTCATTGCAACTATGCTAATGAGATTTGGTCATATTAGATGAAGGCATTTAACATGGATTGGGTCTTACCTTCTGATATTCAGAACATATTCAATTCTTGGGAAATCAATAGCAGGAATGACAGTATTAGAAAGATATGGAAAATTTCCCTCCCACACATATCCTAGGCAATATGGAAGGAAAGAAATGACAGAATCTTCAGAGAAAATGCTACTCCAAAAATATTATACAGAAAAATCCGGAGTATGATAATTGAGAATCTTAAAATCATGAAAATTCAAGGTGATTCTAAAGGGGAAGAGGATTGTGCTATTCTTAAAAGATGGGGTATTCAATTGACATAAGATCATGTCAACAACAGAGAGGGGGTGGTCTGGGAATGCCCCCTGATGGGTTGGACTAAGATCAACTTTGACGGGGCATCAAAAGGTACTCCAAGCATTGCGGGATGTGGGGTGGTCATCCGGGATGAGAGAGGACATTGCAAAGCGATGAGGGATATCCCAATTGGTGTTCAAAATAACCATATGGCGGAGGCTTTGGTTGCTCTCAATGGTCTTCTTTTGGCTAAAGAACACAATTGCAATAATCTTTGGCTTGAAGGGGACTCCCTAAATATTGTCGAGGCCCTTAATAATATCTCTAACCCTTCTTGATCGATTAGCAATATAATTGAACATGCTAAATCTATAATTAAGACCATGAATAAATGTATTATTATGCATGTGTGCCGAGAAGGTAATGAAAGTGTTGAATGGGCAGCTAATTACACGTGTAAAAATAATCATATTTTTACATGGCAGAATGAAATCAGCTTGTCGTACGATATCAAATCCCTTATGCACAAGGAGATGATCTACGAAATTTAGAGAAGTGAAAACCAATTAATTAAATGTTTGTAGGTAATACAAGTGTTGTAAGGCCTAATTATGATGTGTTCATCCTCTTCAATGCCACTTGTTGTCGACATGCTATTTCACACAGATTATGGGTGTCTTCGAAAATTGTGGATCACATTATAAGAAAGGAGAAAATAGGAGAAACTAAACACAAAAAAAATCAGAGCGACAAGTTTAGTAGAAATAGAATCGGTGGGAGAAAGAAAAGACATGAGCCCTCAGATTGCAGTGAGTGGAAGCAAAACACGAAAGTTTAGGAAATTCTTTAGAAGGGGAATTTTGCAACTTACATGGAGAAGCTGCGTGGGTGTAACCCAGCTATTACCAGCTTTTTCATGTGAAATTGGAAGAAAGGGAAGATTTAATTCAACACTCAATAGATTTTCATCAATGAGGAACTTATTGCAGAAGCCACAGACTTACCTATGGATGGGATAAAGTTCTACCGTGACCGTAGCTACTCTGATAGAGCTTATGAGAGATTCCCGGAGAATGATGAAGAGGTGAACAGATTGGAAAAGAAGGTAGGAGGTTTTTTCAGTCCTAATATTATCAGTCACCCTTGGCATTTTATTTTATATGCAGCAATTAGTTATTTAACCCTTGATGGGAGATTTTATAGAGCCTACGGGCATCATTTCGTTATCTTAAATCACTTTAGGCATAACAAGAATATGAGCATTCCTTTTTATCTTATGAGATCTTTGAACATTACGATGAGAGATTTCTAGAATGACCCTCATGGGGATCACACCTCTCATCAAGGCCTGATGGTTTTGATTTATGATGTGTTAAAACTGAGGAAAATTGAGAAAATTGTGTTTAAGGGAAAGATTCTTAATGATGTGGAAACTGAGGATGAATACTACTAGTACTAGAGGGATTGGTAGCATGAAGGGTGGCTCTTCTAAGAGGACCCCTAAGAAAAAGTTGGATTATGTTGTGATGGACTCTAATTTGGAGGGTTTCAGAACTGATGACAAAGACAACAACCCTAAGAGCAACAAAAGAAGGAAAGCTTGTCTCAGGGATAAAACCCCTATTGCTAAGAGGACTTAGAAGAATAAGGACATCCTTGTTTCCTCTGATGATGAGGAACCTATTTATGATAGCTTGGAGACCAAGGAGAAGATGGATAAGGATCTAGAGGATGAAGCTAACATTCAGAGAAAGGTCGATGAAAAAGATGATAGTACTCAGGGGAAGGACAAAACTGCTACCACTGTGGATAAAAAGGACAACTTTAATATTAGTATGGATCAGAAAGACAACATTCTTTCCTTTGGCATATTTATGGCTACCATTGCATAGGATACTATGAATATGAAGGCCGAGCTTCAGGAACAAGAGAAGATTGTGAATATGGTTAAGGTTGCAACCTTCGATGAGGAACCAATGGCTACTAGTTTGAAGAACTGGACTGAAGCAATCAACAAAGGGGAAGCTTTTGGGGAGATAGGGACTAAAGTGCTGACTATGGAAGAAAAGATAAACAATATGAGCAAAGAGGTAGATATTAGCAATAGTGAGGTCCACATTTCTACTCTGGAAGGGAAAATAGATAAAATGGAAACGATGCTTAAAAAGATAAGTGAACAAAGCTTCAATATTCTGAAAGTCTCTGCTGAACAGTGTAAGAGCTTAATGGATAGGATTGAGGTTAATAGGGGGGAGGAGAACAAGGAGCCCAAAGAGGGTGCGGGCTCTAGCATCTGAACTTGGGAAAGTATTAAGAAGAAAGACACAGAGCTTGAAGACCTCAGGATCTCTGTGGGCAACATGGAGCTTCTTGCTGAGCATGCCAAAGAACTGATGGAAACTAGCTAGCTGCTATATTTTTTTCTAGCGTTGTCTTTTTCTGTTTCTGTCTTGTGTGGCCTTGGGTCCTAGCTTCTTCCTTGTTTTGTCTTTTGGTCGTTGGTTGATCAGCTATGCCTATCTTCTGATATTTTGTACAAGGTTTCGAAACCTTTCAAATCCTGCTTTTACTTAATCAAAACATGATACAGATAAGCAACAAAAGGAATTTCAGAGGCTTACCGACAATGACAAAGTCTAGTTTCAAGAGTAAAACTCATACATCTAATGCAATTCTAGAATTAGTCCATACATATCTATGTGGACCCATGAAAACAAAGAGCTACTATGGAGATAGGTATTTTATTCTCTTTGTTGATGATTATTCTAGAATGATGACAATAATGTTTTTAAAAGATAAATTAGAAGCTTTCAAGATGTTTAAATGGTATAAGGCTATGGTAGAAAAAGAAAGTGAGAAGAAATTGAAATACTTAAGGTCAGATAGAGGAGGGGAATTTACATCAGATGAATTCACTAGCTATAGCAATGAGCATGGAATTAAAAGATAGGTTTCTGCACCAAGAACACCACAACAAAATGGAATTGTTGAGAGGAGAAATAGATCAATTGTTGACTGTGCAAGAACATTGATGATTGAGAAAAGTATCACTCAAACTTTCTGGAGGGAAGCTGTCAGTACTGCTGTCTAGACATTAAATAGAGTACAATTGAAGAAGGACACAAAGAAGACACCCTATGAGCTCTGGTATGGTTATAAACCAAATGTAAGTTACTTCAGAATCTTTGGTAATCAATGTTATATTTTGAAGGATGATAGAAATGGAAAACTTGATTGCAAAAGTGAAGAAGGCATCTTCCTAAGGTATTCAACCAAAAGTAAGGCTTATAAGTGTCTTAACAAGTCATCTAACAAAATCATTGAAAGTGCAAATGTGAAAACAGATGAATTTGTAGAAAAGAATGATAAGGAAAGAAAAAAGGAACTAGAGGACTACAATAGGTTTGTTTATATAAAACCTGACATTCTACATGAGCAACAATGTGTCGCTCCTGAGCAATAGATCAATGAAACCGAGCATCAGGCTGCAAACACTGAAAATCAGGAAAATCGTCAAGATGATGTTCTAAGCGATGGAGATTAGAATGAAGGTCAAGAAGCTGATCAAAATGATGAACACAGAGCTGAACCAAAACTTGCCAAGTATGTCAAAAGACATCATCCACAGAATCAAATCATAGGAGACAAGAAGGCTGGAACAAGAACAAGAAGTAAGTCACTGAACACAAGATGTTTACTTTGTGATTTTGAGCCTAAATCTATTTATAATGCACTTGAGAATGAAGAATGGGTTAGTGCTATGAATGAAGAAATAGAACAGATTGAGAAGAATAGTATATGGACACTAGTACCAAGACCAGATGACAAGAATGTCATCGGTACCAAATGGATATTTAGAAACAAGCTGAATGAGATTGGAGAAGTTACTAGAAACAAAGCAAGATTAGTATGCAAGGTATATGCACAAGAAGAAGGTATTGATTATGGAGAAAAATTTGCACCCATTGATAGACTAGAAGGAGTCAGAATCTTACTTGCTTATGCTGCATTTAGAGGATTCAAGGTATACCAGATGGATGTAAAATCTGCATTCCTAAATGGAATACTTGAAGAAGAGGTATACATTGAACAACTATAAGGGTTTGTTGATCCAGACAAGAGAAACATGGTATGTAGACTACATAAAGCCTTGCATGGATTAAAACAAGCACCTAGAGCCTAGTATGAAGGACTTCACTCCTATCTCATTAGCAAAAAGTTTGTTAGAACAAGTGAAAATAGCAATCTATACTTAAAAGAAGATACCGATGGTAATATTCTGATTACTGAAATTTTTGTTGATGATATCATTTTTGGGGTAAATGAATTGTTATGCAAATCCTTTGCTAATGAAATGAGCAAGAAATTTGAAATGTCTATGTTTGGGGAGATCAAGATGCAGGCATTTATATCACTCAGTCCAAATACATCAAGGAAGTACTGAAGATATTCAAGATGAAAGACTCCAAACTAGTTGGATCACCTATGGCTACTGGATACAAGCTGACAAAAGAAGACAAAACCAATGAGGTAAACCAAAACTTGTATAGATCTATGATTGGCAAACTAATGTATGTTGTTCATACCAGACCAGATATAGCACATGTAGTGGGAATAGTTGCAAGATTCTCTGCTAATCCCAAAGAATCACATATGACTAGTGTCAAGAGAATTATGAGATATTTGAAGAACACCAAGGACTATGGCTTATGGTACAAAACAGAAGTAAAATTTGAGCTATAACTCTATATAGATGTTGATTAGGTTGGAAACATTGATGACCGAAAGAGCACAACTGGAAGAGCATTCTTCATGGGTGATAGACTTGTCACATGGATAAGCAAGAAGCAAGGATGCATCTCTCAGTCTACTAAAGAAGCTGAGTATGTGGCTGCTGCTGCAAATTGCTTCAATATTGCATGGATCAAACAATTGCTGGAAGGTATGAATATGAAGATTAAAGAACCAGTAATTATCTACTGTGATAATACCAGTGCAATTAACATTTCTAAGAATCCAGTCATGCATGCTAAGACTAAGCATATTGCTATTAGTATCACTATCTGAGGAAACAAGTGCAAGCAAAGGAAGTGACACTAGAATATGTTCAATCAAAGGAACAGTTAGCTGATATATTCACCAAGCCATTACCAAAAGATACTTTTGAGTACCTGAGACAAAGACTAGGGGTCCAACCCTTGTCTATTGATCAGTAAGCTGACTAGGAAGTTGCATCAGCCCACACATAATCTTAAGATAATTCATGTTGATGCAAACACTAAGATGGACAACAACAGATACATCTGTACACAGCAAGGTACAAATCTACACTGAACACCAGAGACATTGTATTGCTAATGGATAGGGAAATTCAAGGAATATATTAATGTAAGGGATGGAACATTATTTTGTTTGGTATTGTTGTCAAAGGGAGAGATGATTCCATTATCATACAAAGGGAGAGATGATCTCATTATCATATAAAAGGAGAGATTTGCATTGTGATAAAAGGAGAGATATGATAAAGGGAGAGATAATCTCATTGATCCGAAAAGATTATATCATTATCCAGAAAATGAAGTTCCTGAGAATCAGAAGGAAGAGTTAATCAATTTTATAAGGGAGAGAAATTGATTACATACGAAATACCCATCTAAGGGAGAGAAGTAACAAAGGGAGAAAATTCATACAAAGAGACGACTCAAATGTTGTCAAAGGAAAAAGATATTATCAAGAAGAGGAACAGTCAAGGTAGAGCACATATGAGAATAGAGATATTAGATGATACATCTATCCAGTGAAGGGATTAAAGATTGAAACCAAACACTCTACAAGAAAAAAATCTAAGCTATTTGAGCTTATCGAGACCCAGACATTTTTAATAGTTACATTAGAAAAGCTTGATGAAACTGTATATTTCATATTGTATTAGTGATAGTATAGTATGATAATGTAGTATGTTTCCATCAATGCCAAAGGGAGAGATTGATGACATGTAATTGATTGAATGTTTGAAGATGTTAAGTTGATCAACAAAATGCAGAAAGATAATGCAACACATTAAATCAGTTAATGGATTGTATTGTCATTGATGTTAACTTGATATAATCTAAACAGTTATAATCAAAGTATCAAAGAATTCAGAGAATCAAAGAGATAAAGATTATGCTTTCTGTAATGCATAAAAGAAAAGTATTTACAAAGTGACAACAAACACCAACGGTCAGAGGAACCCAACGGACAGAGATCACTGACAGTCAAGTCACAGTGATGTCCGAGCAAGAACACCGACGAGCAAAATCAAGCATACCCGACGGCCAGAAACATAGTGTAAACCGATGGAGAAGCCTAAGGAGAACTAGAGTGTTGACCAAAGCTATCAAAGAGTTAGAACACCGATAATAACTTGAGTTCAGAAATGCCAAAATATCTAGCTGGCAGAGCTAAATATAGACTTAACTAGTAGTTATCATTGTTTTCATCGACAAGATAAGCCAGAGATAAGTAAAGGATTTAAAGTTGTTTTGTCCAATTGGCAAGATCTTTGGGAGATAAAACATGAGTTTTGCTTTAAATCTAATTGGCTAAGATTGTGGATCACACCAAGATCAAGAAAATCAAGAACCTAACAACGGTGATAGATCATATCTATTTAAGAGACAAACTTGATCCGTTACGAATCAAGGGGAGTGAATGAAAAGAGGATGCTAAAGAGAAACTAATGAAGAGCAACTTCATACAGTCCTGATCAATCAAGCTGAGGAGACAGCTAAAGTTTTATGCGGACACTGAGCAACCGAGCACAGCATCACCGAACAGAATCAAAGTGGAGCAAAGGTATTAACAGAGTTATATTGATCAGATAAGTTTTATGAGATTACAATAGATCTGAAAATATGCAAGTATAAGTTGTATATGTGAACAAATCATACTGTTTCAGTTTAACCATTGATTTAGAAATTATCTTAACCGAGCAAGATTTAAAAATATTTTCTAATTGAGATACATCCCAAGGATTATCAAAAAGTTTGATCATGAAGATAGCATAAGATACCAAATACCTATTGACAGACCAAGTGAGTGTTTGATCAAGGAAGGTAGCATAGAGATGTCCGATATCAAGTGACAGACTAAACTTTTAAATCCTCTAACAAGGTCACATCTAACAGTGTGTTTGTAACCTTTAACAGGGTTGGCTCTTCACCGAGCTCACTTCAGAAGAGTGAAAATTTTGGGTTACCGGTCCCAAGTGGTTTTTCCCTTAACAGGGTTTCCACGTTAAAAATCCATATGCCAATGTGTCTATGAGTCATTACTTTAGTGTTTTTCTTTACATATAGCTTAACTGGATTGATTGGTATACTCTAGATAATTTATTGTCTTTCTGTAAATTAACAGACTGCTTTTCGATAAACATACAGCAGAAGGTTTTACAAAACATTCTGAGCAGTAGTAATTTGATAATAGCATTTGGAGGCATTCATCTTATAGGACTGAGGATAACTAGAGGCTTAATATTGTGGTACTAAGTTTTAAGGGTTGATTATTGGAATATTTTTTAGGCCACTGATTCACCCCCACCCCCCCTCTCAGTTATTACTAACAGAGTCAGCGATTGGTGATGGAAGATGTCTGGCATGTTGAACAAGTGATCTTTCGATTTCTTACTAGTCATATCCCTGACTTCAATCAGAAATTTTGAGAATATATTTTCTAATACCACAACGATGTCTAGGAACATATTGAAACTCTTGATGTTGAAATCTATATCCTCTTTCAAATGAGATATGAATTTTGGAACCATGTCTTTATATTCTATCTTCTATTCCTGTGGACTCTTGACACAACCTTCTTTATCAACAATTTCAAGAATTGTCCAATGTTTAACAGTATGGAAGGAGGATATTTTCTCCTTTATTCTCCCTTCCTCTTGCTATATATATCCAATTTATTTTATGACTACATCAATCATTTCCTTTGTTTCCTTTATCTCTTTAGGTGCATCTGGATCTCCTTGAGTAACTTGAAAAAGCTTGATCAGATCAAAATGATAATGCTTCCATCTCCTGGAAAGCTCTTTTAGTTGTGGCCTATGTTTGTCAAAAGTTTCCAACATGTCCAATAAAACCTGATACCCATGATATATTTTGTCATATTTACTAATCACTAGACCAATCATGTGTGTCAATACTTGTTCCAAAGCATCTAGTCTTTGTCTGGGAATTTCATCTAAAAGTATCTCATTTGTGCTTCTCAGTTGGCCATTTTCCTATTCATATTTTTTTTCTTTTCTTTTGACACTTCATCATGTGTCACATCAACTGGTGTGGAAGGTGCATCTTTATGTAGTACCAAAGCTTTTCTTTGGTCATTACCTTTTAATTTTTTTTATCTCCTTTTGCAATCTTACCCTTTCAAGGTATAATTCATTGATAACTTTATTCATTTCCATTTTCCTATTCTGAGCCTGCTCTGGTTTCTCCTGGACGTGCTTGACCTAATCTTTGTTAAACATTGCCCTATGCGTTAACTTTGAAGCAGATACCAAGGGGATTAGTGTTCTCTATTGTTTGAATTGTTGACATTCCATCATTTCCTTTCACAATGTAAAGAAGTTTGGGCTTATGAGGGCCCTTGAAACTCACCCACGTGGCCAAAGTATCTGTCTTGGGGTTATACCATGATCAAGCTATCTTTTCATCAATATCAAATTCGGAAACAAATGTGGATTCATCTTGTTTTCTGACTTGGTCCAAAAGAAATAAATGTTGAAGGGTAAGTCATGGAACAATCAACATGTCACTCTTCTTTACCATCTCTTTGGCCTCCTCCAAAGTGCAATTTATCTCATCTAGATTAAGCTCCTTGAGTGTTTTTTGAATGACTTCCTCATGCTTTGACCCATCCACTCCCATCAAATTTAATTGCTTCATTTCTTCAAAACTTTTCATTTTCATTTGTATCCAAAAATCCTTGAATTCTTGAGTTTCAATAAATTTTTCTTCCTCAATAAATCTTGCTTATATAGCTTCCCTTTCATCCATGAAATTAATAGGTTCATCTTCTTCCTGAAGTTGAGCATTATAACCATGAACTTCCTCCTAAAATACCAATGGAGAACCAAGCTTGTCCAGGTCTTCATTATTACCAAGTTCTCTGAGTGCACTAGCGGTCTCTTGTAATGGTTTTAGGAATCTTATATCATCAAAAAGCCACTCATAGGTACAAAGTTACAAATTTTAAAAGTTGTTGAAAAGGGGTCAAAACACGAAGTGTTAAGAATGCTTTTTTGGGGATTTTGGCTTAATTTCTAGTATGTCATTTTGTGTAGAGGATTTTTGATCCACATGTATTCCTAAAGGTTAAGGTGAAAACTCCTAATGTCCAAGTTTTTAGAACTACGGGAGGATGTTTGGATATTCAAAATTAATACAAAAAAGAGGTATGTCAATCATTTTCTATTTAGTTTTGTGAGGTTTATAGTCATCCTTCACTTTCTTTAACACATTTAATATTAAGTTAGTTCCTATGTTTGAAATGATATGAATGCGGAGACTCTCCAGATTCAAACATTAAACAATAATTTGAAGTGATTAAAAAAATGTCAAGACAACTAAAAAATAATATAAAATAGTTCTCGTCAAGAAGGTTGGAAGAAAATTGAAAAGACAAGCTTCTTGAACTAGAGTCAAAACATTGAGGAAGGAAATGAAGAGTTGGATGCTTCTGAATATGGGGTTTAGATAGTCAATTATGCAACAAAGAAGATGAAAAATAGAACATGACTGTTGCATAAAGAGCATGAATGAACTCTTAAAAGAAGCATGGATATAATATTGTTATAAGTTCTTTTTTTTTAATTTTTTAATGAAAGCAATTTTTTGTTGCAGATTTTGAATTGAATAAAGAGATTTTCCAAAGGGTTGCATTTTGCTTTGGAAAACACATCTAGGCTGTATTCTGATAGTAATATCATGAATTAATCTTCTTTGTGTGATTTGTTATTGGAATAAATTTCTCCCTCATCGACTATGTCTACCGCCAACTATCACCAAATCCAATCAAGCTGAAAACGATTTTTGTCCAAGCGTTTATTGCCGATGCTATCCTCGTCAGTGGACATAATAACAGATGATTTGTCATCTTTATTATGTTTTTCCTCTATCTTCCCAGTTACGTAAATTGCAAAGCTTTGTAACATTAACTGCCTCGTTGCGGTTATAAATATAGAGTTCCATAGGTAATTGAGTTGTGCGTGTGTTAAAAGAAAATCAATTTTGTATGCTGTATACACTTAACTTCTGTTTTTCTGTACTATGCCATATGTTTTTCTGCAGACTGTTATGTCTTATGTGAAGAACTAAAATTTTCATCCTCCATTTTTAACTTATCACGCTTTGAGATTTTTTTCTTTTTTTCTCTATGATTTCCATCTTATCAAAAGCTCTTAAATTCTACGTTCTTCAGTAAATTAAATAATTAAAATTGAGAATTGTATTTAAAATACGGAAATCATGGCAAGCTCTTGAATTGTACTTTGAAAATTGTATTTAAGAAAAAAACTGTCAATAATCAAATGCTATTTAAACATAATAAATCAAATTAATGTAACATAAATATATAATTATAAACCAAGACTTTGTATCATATTTAAACCTCCAATACTTTTCTGCGCTTTTATTCCTCTTGACTGGAAGGCCCCACACTTACCAATTCTGCATGAGCATGATATCTCCTCAGACGTGAAACGATATGCATAGGATCTGGATCCCCAATTACAATGACCTTAGCTAAGTTTTCATTATCCGTCCTGACTATGGCTACAGAATCCACCCCTGCAATACAGATAATCTTCATTCTTCAGATTATGTAGCAGACAAAATTCCAGGCTAGCATTTGAAAGCGATGAGGAAAAAGCAGCATTACCTTCCATCATGATAACCGACTTTATGACCCTTCTTTTGCACTTTTCGCAATCAAGAACAACTCTTACCACGATTTTCTGCACATTTTGAACACAGACTATGTAGCAGTTAAAGGCTAAAACTATTAATATGAATATATATATAGTCAGCTAGGCTTACCTTTTGATAGGGATATGTATATGCGATAGAGTAATAAAATTTCCCTCCACGGAAATAGTGTTTCACCAAAATTGTCCGGCCCTTCAGCCACTGCAACTTTTTCAATGCTCCTGGCAACCTTACACCACTTAATTTCTGTGACTCCTCGTCTTTACAGCACCCCAGCCACTGCAACTTTTTCAATGCTCCTGTCAACCTTACACCACTTAACGTCTGTAAGTCCTCGTACATAAAGTGCCCCAGCAGAGATTCGTCATAAGAATCGACTTCCAAACAGTTGGGATCAGTGGCCTCATTTGTAACCTTCTCCTTAGAATGCCAGCTTATTTCGATTTCCTTTAATAGTGAGCAGCCACCCATCTGTGGAAGTCCTTCCATATTGTCGTTGTGGACTAGATGAAAAACCTGCAATTTATGGCAGCCGCTAATATCGGGAGAATCTTGAACTCTCGTGCATTCATATAATCTTAGTTTCTTCAACTCCTTTAGTGATGAGAAGTTGGGAAACCTGATTAAACTTTTTAGTTTGAAAAAGTAAACATCCTTCAAAATGACACAACTTGTAAGATCCGGTGGCTCCCTTAGACCGCACTCGTAAAGAACGAGCACAGTCAAATTTGACAAGCGTCTAAAACTTGGAAGCTCCTTTAGTTCTACCATATTCCATAGTTGAAGATTTTCCAGTCCATTACAAGATTCTAGATTTTTAGGTGCCGAAGCAGGTTTTGATAAGGTGAACAACTCTAGTGTCTTTAAAGCTTCTGGTACATTTATATCTGGACATGCAGTCACTGCGTCACATTTCTTCAATACAATTTTGGACAGTTCCTTACATCCAGCGAGGAGTGGTGATGCAACCATCTGGGAGCAGCTGTCGAGGACAATAGTTTGAAGCTTCACACAGTCTGTACAGTCGAGGGGCCCCTTCAGTTTATCACACAAACCAAATTCCACTTTCTCCAAATGCTTCATACCCTTTAACCTTGGGAACTCCATGAGAGATGGACAGACAACATAAATCTCTCTGAGACGAGAACATTTAGTAAGATCTCCCAGCTGAATGAGCGCCTGGCTGCCTGCGATGTCGATCTCAAGATATTGTAACCCTTGGAGGCTGCTTAACTCGGGAAGTTTAAACATTGGATCTACTCCTCTTATCTGAAGCCACGCCAGGTCGGCTAATTTTTCCATCCCGTCAAGTGCTGCCAGTAATTTGCAATCGCGTATTGTGAGACTTCTGAGTCTGTCCGTCGAGCCCAAGTCAAGCTTGCTCATATTCTGCACATCTACGAGCTGAAAAACAAATAGATTTTCAAGGTACTTCGGGGCGATCCTATGGTACATGCATTGCTCCAACTTAGCTGATTCAAACCCTTCATTGCAATTTGAAATCGGCCCACGTGTAGTAGACCCATCGCCCTTCCACCAAAGCCATTTCCCCATTTCTTTTGCTTTGCTTTGAGCGAAGTCAGTATATAGGTCGTGTATGCGAATTTCAGGTGCAATTTCTTCAATAAAAGCCTTCTGCCGTAGATCCTGAACCTGAAACCACGTATAAAATTTGGCGTTCGTCGGGTTTTCAATAAAAACACCCAGATCACAAACTCAAAAAGCTTAAAACAGTATATTCAACTCACAGCTTTCTCAACAAACGAGATGTCTTGGTTGCAATTGATTGCCATCCACTCAGTAACTTTGTAGAAAGACATATTGGGCAGACCATACACGGTGAGAAGCATGAATATGGTGCGGTACTCAGAACACATGTCATCAAAAGCTTGACCCAGCACAGCGAACACTTCTTCCAATCCATCACTGGATCGGTCTGCCATGCCATCTATCTCATCAACCCACTTCGACAACATAAAACCATATTTACTCATGAGGTAGCCGCCAAAAGCTTTTAAGGCCAACGGATGAAATGTTGCAGCTCTCGGACCATTCTCAGTACTGGTCTCCTTGAACAAACATCTTTTTGCACAGTATAGAGCACGTCGTCTGTCCTCTGCCTCTAACTTCGGCTCTCCTGCGAATGTCCTTTCCATCAAGATGGCTACGGCCTCTTTCTCTTCAAGCATTGGGACGCGCATGCATGACTGCTTATCTACTTGGAAATACTTTACTAGAACATCTACACTCCGAGCGCTCAAAAGGATCCAGCTGTCTCCCCCCCATTTTTCCTTTAGATAATAGGCCACTTCCTCTATGCTTTCTTTCGTGACATTGTCGAGAACCAACAATACCCGATGGCCCTCCACTCTTGTAGACAACTCAACTTTTGCCTGTAAGTTATATTGAAAACGTTACTCCTCTTATTTAAAGTCACCCTTACAACACTGGGATTGTAAAGAGAATTATATATGATATTATTCACCTGATCTTGGCTTGTCAGTGTATGGACATACGATTGAGTGCGGTGAGTGAGATGCTGCAGGGCAAGTTTTACATTTTGCAATGGATCGCCTCTAGAAAATTCCAGATGGCATACTTTACCTTCAAACTCTCCCAAATTAAAGTTGCAGAAAGCCTTGCCGAGTGTAGTTTTTCCGTGGCCAGCTATTTCATACAATCCCGCAATTCGAATTCCCTTTTCAGTGGGCTTAACTTTGTTAAAGAAATTCGCGAGCTCCTGCAACCAATAAATATAATAACAAATTCATATGGTCAATGTGCATATGCGTGACAACACAATAAATTAAAAAAATAAAGTTCTAGTAAAAGGACTAGTAAAGAAGGTAGTGATGTGTTTTCACCTGACACATTCGTATTTCTCCTTGCATACAAGGTACATGATACCTTGGTGTGGGAAGCATGTGCAAGATTTCTTTCACAATTTCCTCCTTAAACAACACTTCACCGCCAGCTCCTCCAAAAGTCAACCCATTAATTCGCCGTATTGTTTGCAAAGCTCGGTGCCATTTGTCTCGCTTTTTACTCGCTATATTCAACTGCTTCCACTTCTCGTTATCTGCCGTCATATTTTTAAGAGCATCTGGTGAAATCATGAAGAACACGGGTAAAATTTTGAGCTCGGGATTTGTTCGGCTTTTGTCTCTGGCTTCCACGAAAGCGGAGAGTTCTAGCATGGGTCACTTTGATTCGAGGAAATCCGTAGAGAGAAGCAAAACTGCTACTTTGCATGTCTTAATGGCCTCAAATATACGCGGGGGGAAATCTTCTCCCACTGGCAAGCATTCGCGATCTTGATCAAAGAAGCAGGACACGCCTTGGCTTGTCAGGTCTTCGTATAGCTGCCTAATAAAAAATTTCTGTTTACCGCTGTGACTGAGAAATACATCAAACTTCTGTCCCTGCTTACTGTTAATCCAAATAATGAGCGAGTTTTAATGTTGGATTCTTTTGACGGAGAAAGAGAGCAACAGTCAAATAAAACGCATCTCACCTGCAGGTTGATTTGGTGCGTTGAGAGGACTCTTTTGCACATGAACTTGTAGTCTCCCCTGTCGAACACAGAGCATGACAACGTTACCCAATGCTTGATTTCTTCAATTGAGTAGTCTTTCCTAATATTTCTTGAAAGAATAAATTGGACACATTGAACACGGATCATTAGCATTAGTGGATTAAAAGGCTGGTGGAGACAAGATACCAGAAACTAGTACACATGTCTGTTCACTGGGCAATGGGCAATTACTGACACTCCTAGATCGTACAATATTCCCCTGTTCTAATATTCAAATGGAATTTAAACTAGCGCTTGCATCGAAAAAGATGCAATAGTAAGCTGATAGGAAAAATTATGATACATATATTTAATAATATAAAGTTAGACATCCATCTTAAAGTTATAGTAAACATAAGATTGAAATCGTGTAGAAGAGAGTGAAGCAGTGGCCATCACGATTGAAATTAAATTCCTCCATGCCTAAATTGTATGAATTATAGTCAACAATACTGGCTAGAGTTTGCAGGAAAAATTTACAAAACACAACCAATGTAAAATTCTTTTTAAAATGAGATGAACTATCACCTATCTCCTTATAGCTGATAGTCTAGATTTGTTTTCAGGCATGAGGTGTAACAACATACAACCTCCAAAATTTTGTTCAATGGTAAGTCGTACTTTGTCGACAACACACAAAGTTCATCAGTAACGTACAAAAAATAAAATGATAAATAAACAAACAAACATATAGTAGAAGGAAAAAATAATAATATGCAGTTTAAAAATACATCAATAATTTATATTTACATGTTAATTTTGATAATAATTAATTATATAAACATTACCAATTTACATATTATTGATAAATGAATCATGAGTTAAAACTCCAATAATAAATCTTATTTATTTGAT
>MU223858.1:581337-592888 GCA_018584345.1 Thuja plicata
TATTGATAAATGAATCATGAGTTAAAACTCCAATAATAAATCTTATTTATTTGATTAAAATTTAAATAATTATTTATTTATTTATGTAAATTTTACAATAATATTCTTCATTAGATATCTAAACTTTCTGAAGAAAGGGCAAACAAAAACTTTATCATCAAAACTTAAACTGGTGCATATAAAATTCTTGAAGGTAATGTCCAAAGATTGACGTCATAGAAGATAAAAAAGTAGAAGACATGCCTAAGAGGGTTGAATGGTTGATATATCAGTGAAAAGAATAAAAGAGATAGTGATGGCAGAATGTACATGATTCAGTATGTCTACTTTTGCCCCTTTCAACACCATTCAAAATCATGCCAATTGACAAATAATTTTGTGCAGAAACTTATTCTAACAACAGTGAGAAACAAAGCCGCTAGTGGCTGAATATGCTATCCGGAAAAAAAAATTGTCCGCGCCGGACTCACTGCGCGAAACACTTTTCCCATAGAAGGTTGTCCACATAGGAAAGCCTATCAACTAATAAAGTTAAAAGTTTATTTTTGTGTCACATAAGATCGATAACCTGAAATGCAGAAGAATAAAATTCCAACTAACATCCAAATTAGTAACGTAGTATTCACACAATCTACCAATTCTCAATTATGATTTAACACGGGGTGATGAACAACTGCAATTTGCTACATTTGCACTTAAAGCATCTTTCATTATTAGAAAATAGATTCTCTCTGTTGATCAAAATGATTTCTACTCGATGCATTTCTATGTATGACATTCCCTCAATCACACACAATCTGTTCACATTCAAATCCAAGAGCTCAAACTCATCATCTACCAATTTTCTTTCGGTTGATCAAACAAACGAAGTACCATTTTCATGTTTGTTATTAATGGCATTTGAGAACTCTTCGTCAACAATTGATGGAATGGCACTATTCTCATTTCCTTTTATTGTAACTTTGCACCAATCTGCTAATATCCTGCAATTGGGGTGCTCCATGAAACTTTGAGGCATTCTATCAAACAGTTTGGTGCAAAGTTCGATGCCTTGTCTATGCTTCCACATTTTACATATTCTACAATTGCAGCCAGGTTATTCCATTAAAGCAAATTTCTTGGAAGCATTATGGCAAACAGTTCACGTGCCTTGTTTATGAATACACATTTTACGTACATGTCTATAAGGGCAATTACAGCCGCAACATCTGCAAAATTCCTCTATCAAGGCTGGTGGATCGTAATTCAGAATTACAAATAAGATGCTGGGAAACATTCATGTCAATCTAAATGTGTCAATCTAACCCGTAACCCTGATTCATTGCCAATAGCAAACCCAAACCAAACAACAATGACACACCAAATATCTGGACTTTCTATTGGTTCTTATTATTTTAATTTTCATTGTATGCAACTTGAAGTGCTAGAAGAGGCAAGCGCAATGGTGATGGAGACGAAACAAGTGATAATGCTCCTAAAATCATTCATGGTTTGATGGATATCCATACTCTATTCCAAAACCCCCATTTTTGGACAGGCTGTGACGATACTGGGGAAATTTTTGCACATGCCAATCACATTTGTTTAAAATGCCAATCACATTTGTTTAAAAGTTTCAAAATCCTTTTGAACAAACACACATTGTGCATATCCTGCAATCAAATAATTCAATTAAAAATTCTATATCCTTTTGATCAAACAGTTCACATGCCTTGTTTGTGCATCCACATTATTGCATACATGTTTACCAAATCACCGCAACAACTAAATATGACAGTAATCACTTTAATGGATGTTGATACCCTGTTCCAAAGTGCCCATTTTCGCACAAGCCAAGAGTACCTGCACAATTGAAAATTATTTGACCGTAGAAATATACTTATGAAGACCTTACAAGCGGGAAAAGAAGTTCAAAAAATAAAGTTAATTTGGAAGTAATGGCGAACAAACAGGAGTAACGATTGGATCGTCATCTCTTCGACCACACTGTGGATATCATGACCTCTTCAATCTTATCATAGGCATGAATAGAACGGTAAACAATTACTGGAAAATTGTTAAGGTAACCTCTCTCCGGTGTGAGATATTTATTAAAATCTTCCATCTTCAATTTAAAAGGAGCATCAACATTGTCATGGGTGGGCTCGTCAATTCTCTGCGCCATCAAAAGTTGAGAGTCTTAGAGATTTTTGGTGCTTCTAGCTTGAAGGAATTATGGAAGGATAATGCAAATATAAGTATGTTGCTTTGCCCTTCATTTTAAAATTATACTTTCGATTTACAACCATGTGATCCAACTCAGTAAAAATTTAAACAAACATTTTTTTGCAGCCCCTGGTTCAGCTGAGAGAACTGCGCATCACAACAGTTGGGGCAGTTGTTTGGAAAGATTTTCAAGTTCAATATCTTGGCTGAAGCATTTGAAGAAGATGGAGAAGAGTTTGGCATGAGAAGATTACCAGAGGAGTTTTGTCATCGTCAGGTGTAGGAGCACCTCGTAATTGAAGGCTTAACTTCCCCCATGGGCACCTTAGTTTCAGTACATCATCAGAACATAGCCGGCCGAAAGTCAGAAAAGAAGCAATTGCCCACCCTCGCATAAACTTCTCTTCAGCCATACATAGGTAGACTTCTGATCTATATTTTCCTTACAGTCCCGCCTGCATTGCGCAGTCATTGGGTTCTGACCTGCTCGCTACCAAAATAAATATAAATATATTGATTCCGATTACCCGGCCAAGTTGCAACTGTTCGGAAAATGTTCCACCGTAAAAATGCTGCCACCAGATGTTAGCGTGAGAAAAATTTCCGGCTACTTGTTTCTCCCCAAAGAAAGCCTATCGGCTAATAATTCAAAATAATGCCCTAAAAACATTCCGATCTATAAAACCTGTCTAAGGTTCCAAAATTAGTCCCTTCCAAAGATAGGGATTAATGTTTTCAATCACTAAATGCAAATAGTTTTCTTCTTGGAAATCATGCCATGGGGTTTTCTTATGTTTTTGCAATGGTTTTTTTCTTTTTGTTGATTGGCGAGTCATGTTTTTTTAAGGTTTTTTTTTTTCATTTAAAATTTGAAGGAAAATATTGTGACAAATTAAAAGGAGAAAAGGAAAAATTTAGGTACATTTCTAATGTTTCATGGATTATAGGCATTTCTTAATAATGGGCTGGGAGTCCATTTGAGGGTTATTTGGTGGGTACATATAGATGAATCTGTCTACCACTTATCTCTCTACTCGTCACTTTTTTGTACCTATGTCAACATGTCTACAAGTGTTCCATTCTCAACCCTCTTGTGTTGCATGGACTCGAGGCTTTTTATTTACAGTTTTTTTTCTCATAGATTAATTATGCAAAGAATGATAGTAGTATTTTACAGATCTTAATGGCATAATATGTGAATATTAATAAATGGAGTACTTTCATTTTTTTTGTGAAAATGGATGACGGCTGATTTGCATCAATGTATATGATTTCACGTAGTTTTTTTACATCCACCCTAAATGAATATAATTTAACACTTTGTTTAAATCTATATTATAGGTAAGGGTTTCTTAAGAAAAAGGGTGTTTTATGTTTTGATTATTATGAATATGATTACTATTGATTGAAGGATAAAACTACTTGATATACCATCTATCTTCAATTTAAAGTTTAAACTTAAGCTTTTGAGTAAAAGGGCCTAGATACAACATCAAAATCTCACATAAATCCTTTGAATCTCCTCATATTGGTGTTTGATGGAATTCAAGGATTTTAGATGATCTTACAATAATGTCTTACTTTCTTCTGGCTCAAGATAAAAGAGGTGCCCATTCATGTTTTTTAGAAGATTGTGAATAGATCCAAGTATTTCCTTAACTATAAACTTTTCAAAACTAGATTTCAAGATAATGTCCATTCAATTTTTTTTTTCATTTATATAAGAGAGCGAAGCAAGCTAGAGGGGTTCACTTGATTTTGGTTAAGGCATGAAACACAAGGGGCATTACATTCTATAAGGTCATTAACATCCATATCTTTATTGGATGCAAATTTAAAGCTTATTTCAAATGTGTTTATTTGTGATTGTCTTGCTTCCTCTTACCTTTGACATTGAAACTTTCCCTCAAAAGATGAAAGATGATTTTTCCTACCAAGAGGACCTAAATATGATTATCTTCATTTTTCTTTTCAAAAAAATCACCACCGTTAAGATTATGAGAAACTTTGTGTCTAATATTTAATATTTTCAAGTTGAAGCATATTTTACTAGGACTCAACAATATTTCTAGAAAAAAAAACACCATGAGATGAAGTTGCAATTGCATTAATTCCAAAAGAGAAATTTAAATCAACTATGAGGAATAGATGCATAAATAGAGAAGTGAGATGATAGAGGAGCATCAAACTACCAAGGGGTTGAAAGTTTGTATAAATAGATATAGAGACAATGATAGTTTGAACAACAAATTTATTGAGAAGAAGAAGAAAAAAGAGATTGTATTACAAGAAAGAGGTTGTGTGGCCCAACAAGAGGAAATATTGTGGTATTGACATCACAATTTAGACTTAAATTTTTGAGATCTCCCATGCATCCTTTGAATCTCCCCATATTAGTGTTTATAGAACTCAAGGATTTGAGATGATCTTCTAAGAGTATCTTATTTTCTTTCGGCTCAAGATAAAAGAGCTGCCAATTTTTGTTTTCTAGTAGATTATGAATAGATCCATGTATATCCTTGGGTAGAAGCTTTTCAAAATAGATTTCAAGAAAGTTTCCATTCAAATTTTTATTTAATTCCATGACTAAAACAAGTTATATGGGTTCACTTGATTTTGGTTAAGGAATGACATACAAGGGGCATTACATTGTATAAGATTATTGTCATCCATATCTTTATTGGATGTAAATTTGAAGCTTTTCTTAAAATGAGTTTACTTGTTTTCGTCTTATTTCCTCTTACCTTTGACATTTGAAACTTTCCCTAAAAAGACCTAAGATGAATTTTAATAGCAAGAGGACCTATATATGATTATCTTTATTCCTCTTTTCAAAAAATCATTACCATTGAGATTATGAGAAACTTTGTGTCTAATATTTAATATTGTCAAGTTGAAGCATATTTCACTAAGACTCAATAATTTTCTAGAAAGAGAAATATCATGAAATGAAGTTACAATTGCATTAATTCCAAGAGAGATTCAAACCTACTATGAGAAACAAATGTGTAAATAGAGAAGTGGGATGTTAGAGGAACATCAAACTACCAAGGGATTAAAAGTTTGTAAAAATAGATATGTGAGACAATGATATTTTGAAGATCGACTTTATTGAGATTGTACTACAAGAAAGAGGTGGTGTGGCCCAACAAGAGGAAATATTATGGTATCAACATTAGTTTTCAACTACATAATTTTTTAATCAAAATCATGACCTATATTACATGAATAGTGATTTTCACAAACTCGTCACTCATGAGGATGAAAGGTCCAATTAACACTCATGACATCTAGATGATTCTCATATGGGTGAAGCATTCAGACTTTCGAGGAGATCACCCATCCTAGTACTACTTTGCCTCAAGCTTTCTTAACGATGGAGTCTCATAAGATTAAGCCCACTTAGCTTGCTACACCATTTTAAAATTCCACAATAGGAGTTATGGATTATGAATGATTCATTATAGAACCCCTTTAACACATTCATTGATAAGTGCAAGGTACTTTCTGCAATGTGTTGAGTTCTACTATTAATATCAAAATTTAACTATATATATTTTTGAGTCAAAAACGTTGGCCCACAATTCATGAGTAGTGGTTCACACAAATTCATATTTCATAAGAATGATTGGTTAACTAAGAACTCATCACATCTAGGTGATGCTCATATGGGTGAAGTATCAAGGCTTCCCAAGAGGACAATTATCCCTACACTACTTTGACTCAAACATGCTTCACCATGGAATTTTTTCCCAAGGTCGATCCCACTTAGCTTGCTACAACATTTGCAAAACCTTATGAAAGTGTTGCACCTTATGGGCCACTCATCATATATATGGGCCTTTGGCTCATCAAAATTGATAAGTAGGAGATATTTTCTGCAATGTATCAAGTTGTGATTACAACATTAGAATTCAACTACATAGTTTTTTAGTCAAGCTCATTAACTCATATTTCATGAGTAATAGTTTGCACAAGACCACTTCTCATGAGAGTGAGCGGCCAACCTAGTGCTTATTTTTAAGATTATGCTCACAAGGGTGAAGCATCAAGACTTTCCAAGAGGTCACTCATCCCAAAACTACTTCAACTCCAGCACACTTAACCATAAATTTTCCCCTAAATTCAAGCCCATTTGACTTGCATTAACCCATAATAAGACAAGATAGAATGAAGAATAAGAAGGTCTAAAAGAAACAAGAAGAATAAGAAAACTTAAAAAAAAATGTGTAGAAATATTGTCACTTTTGGAAATATGCCACACTTGAACCAAAGATGGACTAGCCATAAAGGGGCCAATAGTTCAATGGTAGAGGAATACAATCGCAAATGGAAGGTCCTAGATTTGAGTCTCAAATGGTTCATGAGCACTAACTCAAAATGGCATCAGTTTTAGAGTATTGTTAAAAATAAGTCACAAAAAGATGTTGATAACTCAAATGTAGTTCTAGGTTTGAGTCCTAGCTAATCCATTAACAAAAATACTCAACAATCACATTAAAAGTCGAAGAAGAATCTAGATCCAAACTAAGAATATCATATTAATTCTTTAAAATGTTTATGAACTAATACTTCATTGATCACCTTCAAAATTGCAAAAAATTACAGTAAAGCTAGAATTGGCAAGCCAATATGTTACAATATTTTAACTATTCTAATATATTGAACCTACAAATCCACAAACTAAAGTTTGAGATAAATTACCAAAGTCAATAGTTTTTTAAGGCATCAATTAGAAACCTAGCCAAAGTCTATTGTGCCTTAACCAAGACTTTAAATTTCCTTTCAACAATTATTCTTATAAACTTAAAACTAATAACCAATTTCAAGCTAAAGATTAAACCTTCCAATTCACAAATATTATTAATATTAGTACATAAAAAAATGTAAAAATAATCAATTTTTTCTTTGTAACTTAATATATTTTACATTTATAATAATTTTAAGTTAAATGAAAACATATTATTATTTTTAATTTCTGAAAATTCCGAAAAGGCATCAAAAGGTAACACTTCACCAAATATTAGTACATGAAAAAATTAAAAGCAATCAATTTTTTCTTTGTAACTTAATATATTTTTAATTTATTATAATTTTAAGTTAAATAAAAACAAATTATTATTTTTTATTTCTACAAATTCCGAGAAGACATAAAAAAGTAACACTTTACCAATTAATATAAAATGATGTAATAAGAGCTTTATGATGGAGAACTAATTAAAGTCCTACAATAACATAAAAAACAGTTCCCTGTTTCTACGCAGGAAAACAGAAGGCAGGCTATTCGTCCCACGTAAACTTCCTCGGGAAGTGCCCATTATAGAAAACCCTAAAGGAGACTTCCGTGACAACGCAGATACGTTTCCCGGTAACAATATATGTTCAAGAATCGATGAGGTGGGAGCTTAGATTAAATTATTTGGGTGTCCTATTTTGTCTTTTGGAAGGTATATTAGAAGTTTTTAAAAAATAAAAATAAAACCTATAACATAGTTAGTGAGAAATTTCAATGTCAAAAGCTAGTGATATATAAATCCTGTATTGGTTTTACCTTGGATCACGTTACAAACTTCTACGGATATTAAGGCCTTTATAAGCTTTTTATTTTTTTTTTAGAAATTTAAGAAAAGAAAAAATATTCTAACACTAAAGAAAAACAATAAAACATACTTAAAGATCTCAAGCTTTAAGGTGCATAAATATATCGGAAGGATGCTTTTACACTCCACAATTTTTGATGTCAAAAATCTCTACACAATTACGTCTAGAAGCAATTTCAAGCACTATTATAGAATCTGGAAATATGTTTGCATAGCTCACAACCGACCAAATGAATATTGGTAAACCAATGATCTAATTTCATACAGTGACTAATTTCTTGGACAGAATCATTGTAAACCCTCATTAACAAAGTGAAAAATAATAGAGGGCTAAGTGCATAAAGATGGAGGACCAAAAAGGGAGTTTACGATGCCACTTTTTTTTTTAAATCAACAAATTCTAAACTAAACTACTAATCTAATTTCTAAACTACTAACTTATTTTGAAAATGGTGGAGATTAAGGCCTTCAAAAAGGGGAAGTACACAAATTGGTCCTATTTTTTATGAAAAAACATAACATAGCGTGGGCTCCCCCTAAAATGTTAACTTTTTTTTGAATTGTTTTAATTGCTCTAGTGAGAAGTTAGCTAACTTTGCGTAGTTTATCCTAAATTTTGTGTTTATCTTTTGATGAATGTATGTTTTTTTATGAATTTTTGAAGTGGACACATCTTGAAAAACATGAAATTTAAGCATGCTCCCTTTAAAAATCATTGAAGACTAATCGAAAATAAAACCTTTTTCTTTAAAGTGTGTAAAATGGAGTCTGGTTTCTAAAAGAGTAAACTTATTTCAAAATTCAATGAATGAGCCAAAATCTATGCCCAAAATAGTACATGTTGATTTTTGACAAAGATCGGACATACAAAAGAAATTAGAGATGAAAAGCTTAACATAATCAAATTCAAAATAAATTATATGGCTAGATAGGTAACAGAGAGTTCTATAACATCTTATTGTTCGATTTTGTCATTGTTGACCTATGTGCAAACCTGATGGAGAGCACAAACAAAAAAATGAGATTTTTTGTATGTTTACTAGGAAACATGTATCAAGCCTGTTTAAATTGTCCAAGCCTTTGGGTTGGATGCCCAAGGAAAATCCAAGCCTTAGGGTTGATGTTTCCCAAAGAA
This sequence comes from Thuja plicata, assembly GCA_018584345.1. NCBI lineage: Eukaryota > Viridiplantae > Streptophyta > Pinopsida > Cupressales > Cupressaceae > Thuja > Thuja plicata. The sequence goes on from MU223858.1 coordinate 590,278, forward strand.
GATAATAATGTGCACACTGTATATAGCGTACACCATATATGGTGCACGACATATGTAGAAAATGTTTTGCATATGGCATGCACCATATATAGGGCACACCATATAATAGGGAGGCTCTCCACTTAGGACTAAGCATAGTTCTTTCCTTGTCCTTTAAGGACCTCTTAGGGTTTCTTTCTCACCTAGAACCCTACTACTTCAAGAGGTTTCAAAACATGACTCTCCTATCCTCTCCAAACCCCACTATCAATTCTAAGTGCTCTATCTTCCTATTCTTCTCTTGAACTCACTAGGGTAAGTTCAATCACATCTTACTAGCCCTCTGAACACATACCTTGCAGGAGTGTGGGCATATTCATAATGTATTTTCATCCACAAACTCATCCTAATAAATGATCTTGATTCATTCTCCCATCGTTCTTCAAACTTCCTACTTTTAAGGGCTACTAGCCTAGTAGGTCTCAATTAGCCCTATTTTGTAGGGTTTTGACTTTCTTTCACAAAACCTTCACACATCCCTCTGAACCAGTTGGTGATGTAGATACCCTTTGGTAAAAGGCTTAAGATTTTTCTGGTTTGTCCTTCAGATCGTTCGTACACCACCAAACCCTAACTGGGTCAAATTGTAAGGAAATGAACTGTCTTGATTAATTGCATTGAAAATCCAATCAGATGAATTCAAGACACCTCTGGCTCGTAGCCCAAACTTTGTAAGAGTCTTCTCAGTAACTCCAAGGCATTGGATTGTTTCATTCAATCCACTCCTGCAAGTTATCAACCATTGATACTATTTCTTCCTATTCAGGCTATGGAGGAGCTCGCCTAGGGCAAGAGGTTAAAAATCACAAATGCAACTTCCAGCTTCCTACTATAGACACCCTAAAATGGACAGACTTGCAAATTTACATTACAAGCACTAATTTTCATCTATTAATTAATGGTTTTTTAATCATTAATTAATCATCTATTTTCTTCTATATTCATTTCCCAAATCATCTAATCAAATCCCCAAAATTAATTAAATAATTAATTAACCTTAATTGATTAATCTTCATTAATTAATTAATTAATTAAATTCAATTTCCTAAAGTTTAAAATTAAATATTTAAAATTATTAATTAATTCTTATTATTAAATTAATTAAATTTAATTCAACAATTCAATTCTAAATCCAAAAAGAATTCAATTGTCTCACATGTTGAATACTTTAATTACAAAAATGAATTAATTATTCAATTAAATCCTTTCTTAATGTTCAAAAAAGATAACTCTTGACCAGATCTTTGATTACATGGGTTACTCCATCCACCTCTTCAGTTCAAAAAGGTAACTCCAAATTACCTCTTCAGTTCAAAAGGTAACTCATAATCAGTTGTTCAATTGACCAAACTTTATCTCTTCTCTCCAAGTTGAGGAGGTGGAGTTTACTGATGGCTTCTCCAGTTCCCTTTGATCTCAACCATTCATTCTCTAATCTCTTGGATTGATCTCAACCATTCATATCATTTCAACATTGTATATAATCAACCCTTCATAACCATTTGAAGGATCCAGGATTTCAAGCTTTCATGCGCCCTTACTATGTCTGATTGGTTCAAGCATCAAGCTTCATTGCTATCACACATTCAATATCATATTCTCGACGCTCCCAAGTCATAGACGCTGCCCACACCAATACTAAGCACCACACAAACATTGTTTCAGAAGGAGTAGAGAGAGACAATAGAAGATTCAAGCTTTGTTAGTTTGCATTCGTTTGTATTCCTCCTTTATTGCTTGTCATTTTATTGTTCGTAGTTTCGTTCTTAGTAGTTTATTGATTGATCTTTCCCCCATTGTAAATCGATGCTACTAACCCCCCTCGTTAACTCAAGATTGCGGAGACAGGATCCGAACCCATGACATTTTGGTGAACCCAACGTGAATCAAGCAATCCAAATATCACTTGCAAACGACAAACAAGACCTTTTGGCATCGGTCGTACGACTACATAATTTCCTTTTTAATTTTTTTCGATATCCTTGTAATTTCACAATCGCTGGTATTTTACCGCAATTGACAAAAATCTGTCACAGTTGATTGGTTTAATGCTGCAATCCATTTGAGTGTTTCACAATTCTTTTCTTTCGTTATTCAGTTCTTTATTTTCTTGCACTATGCCGCAATCGACCAATCTGTGCCGCAATTGATACCAGTTTTCTGCAATCGAGCAAAGTTTACCGCAATTGACCGATCCCGACCGCAATTGCCAGCATCTTGCCGCAAGTTAAAGTGCTTTACCACAATCAGAAAAATTTAGCCGCATCTAACATAACTTTTCCATAATTGACAGACAATTACCGCAATCGACATAATCATTGCTAATCTTGTTCAAACTCACTATTTTCTATTAAAATCTGATTGTTTTCTCAGTTTATGTGTAGGATTGACCAATGACTAATGGCCAAGAGGGCAATCAAATGCACCCTGGGTGCTAGATCGCTAATGTTGAGATTGCTAAAACGCAATGCAACCAAGATCACCTGCATGCATGACTATCACATAAACAGAATGAAACAGACAGAAGAGAGAAGGATCCGAAGCTATGGCGGCCGATAGGCCAGAGAATGAA
>MU223858.1:594907-607393 GCA_018584345.1 Thuja plicata
GTTTAGGCCCAAAGTGCCTCCAAAATCAGAGACCCCCCAGAATCACTAAGAGAAGCCGAAAAAGCTTCTGAAACCCTCAAACCCTCGAAGCTTCAATAAACTACGAACAGCCGGCAGCAAGATGGCTTTGATACCATGTTGAGATTGATGAATGTCAATCTACCAAGATACACCTGCATGCAAAGCTGCTACGAGAATGAAGAACCATGTTGACAGAAATGATATTCTATATTCAACAATAAAATGATTTACAAACTCCTTATGAAATACAAAGAAGACAATCCTTATAAAGGATGTCGAAACCCTAAACGGGCAACTGCTAGGAAATAGAAACTTTCCTAAGACTAAAGAAACTGCCTAAGTGAAACTTAAGCACTAAAGAGCAATTGCTAAATTACTCTAACAGCTAAGACCTTCCATAAGAAGGACTGCAAACTACCACATGCAACAAAGAGGCATCCTTGAAATTGCAGCAGAAGATTAAAGTGAAGCTTACAAGAGATATCTTGATTCTATCAAACATTTCACAACTAAGTACAAGGTCACAATTAGTCTTAACGACCTTAACAATTATAGAGTTGCAAGATATTCTTCAATTAGACGATTTCAGTACTAATCACTTTTTTGACAGCTTGTGGCGAGGAAACAGTTAACAAAGCAAACATAAAATTTTATTCATTTGTGTTCTAGTGTTTAAAATGAACATTGCATGCAAACATCTTGAACCTCACATTTCCAAAATTGGTGCTTAAAATTGACATGGTGGTTAAGAATTGAATAAAGACAAACAATCTTTCAAGTTTGGTGCATTAAAATTGAACAAGAAAATCATCATCTACTTTGGGCTTAAAATTGAACATTTGTGCTTGTATGGGCGATTAGCTTAGTTCACACTTAAAATTTTGGGGTTTAATCGATTAACCTTGTGTCTTGAGTCCTTGGTGCACTTGCACAATGTGTTAGATTAAAAACCTTTATACTTTTTTTAGAAAAGGCATGTCTGGGGAATGTGCTTCTTCCTCAGAGAATGACCTTAAACCGAAAATCCTTCCGATGGGTATATAAACAAGATGTTAACCAAAGTTTCATTTTATATCTAGCCAAGCTCAAGCGAGGTGTTTTGATGATAGCCTGGATTGGGTGAATATCCCTAAGTCGCCAACATGGTCAACTAGGATCTTAAGTGAGTCACACACGTACAAATCGATCTGATAGACGCCACGAACCCTACTACAAGCTTATAAAAATAGAGGCCAACCCGATTCACCTCCGAACAAAAACCTTATTATAGTGCAAGGGGTTGCAGAATTTCCCCCCCAAGATTCCCAACATATGTGTTCCAAGGTATTGTGTTAGTGAAAGAGATCTTCACTAGCACGACAACAACATCTGGCAACGACAAAAATATGGACACCTACATCGTGGACCTTTGTGGCCTAGTAGGGCGACACTTGTTGTGTTAGCTAACAAAAATTCAAGTATTGGGCTTATAACATTGTATTTTGAAGCCAATTTGACTTAGATTAATCTAACTATCTTTGTTTAGACCTCATGAAAAAATTTGCAACTTGAAAAAGTTGTAGAACATACACATTTCAATCTTGGTTCTTCAAAACACATTGTCTATTGTGCTTTTTCTATGATCAGTTTCAAAAATGCAAAACCAACATCAAAAACTATCAAAATGAGTCCAATGTGTTCAAGTCTAGGTTGTCAACATCAAACCTATGTTGCAATCAGAATCCTTGTTCTAGAAAGGAATTTTATCAGATAGATATGCCAAAATTGACATCTTTTTCAGACTGTCTCCTTTTACCGAAATTGCCCGCACCTTGCCACAATTGGAAATCTACCACAATCAACCTGTTTATTACTGCACTTGAGCCATTAATTACCACAATCGATGATTGTTTACCGCAGTTGATCTATCACTTTGCCACAATTGGTAGAAGTTTGTCGCACTTTACCAGATATCTAAAACACCTTTTTTTACCTAAAAAACCTTGGAAAGACTTCCCATTTCATGTGAATAAATTAGTGTCTATCCCAGAAAAATATGAAGAACATTGTGTGAATCTCTAAACATTAAAGATAATCCATTCTTTGAAAGCGTGCGATTATTGTCTAAATACTGTTAGTTCAAAAGTTCAGACTTGATTATCTTGATCATTTTATCTCAAAAAATCATCAATCTCTATCAGTGACTTTGGCCAAGGAAATTGTCAAAGAATCCTATTCTTACATCATCAAGTCTTTGAGATCACGATATTCAAAATTTGTCCCTAGAATTACCCTTGTCCAAACATAACTCAAACTCTCCTAGAAAGGTTATCCTTTTCTATTTTCTTTATATCACTCATTTTAGTCAAAAAATTTGGACAACACTATGTCTCACACACCTTATGGAGGGCCTTACACTAGGTCAAAGGCTAAGAATCAACTTGACGCGTCCTATACCAACCGATTTCCCCCATGGGAACAAGAGCAAGAGGATGACCCTTTCAGAAACACTAGTCCTGCTCTTTTCATTGAGAATCCCTGTAGACCAACACTGTTTCATGATGTCATAGAGGAGGAGCTCAAAGACATAGAGCAAGATGCATATTTCGCACAGGTTGTTGTTGTTGTTGTAGAGAGAAATCCCCAACAATTCTTAGCCATGTTGATTAAGAAGGGAGTCAATCTCCCTACCAAATTTAATGTATCAACAATATGGCTCGAGAACCCTCTCAGAGGTCAAAACATCACTCGACCCTCTTAAATGAAACCTGTGATATCTCAAATCTTTCCATCTTTGATGACAATGACATCAGTGCAGACTGTGTCAAAATAGACTAGCTCTACAAATAAAGCTAGCACATCATCCACGCAAAGCATGATGGGATCCCAACTAAGTGCACCCATGGTCACTATTGTACCTCAAGCCTCGGCCTCATGGCCTTTTTCATCAAGATCTCATGCTATGTCCTCAATTTCGCAAACAAGCAACAACCCGTTTGCAACTGTTTCGCTACTAGAGTCACTCCCTGCTAGCCTTGGGCTCAATACCCCTCTCCAACAGGGATCCATATCTGTAGGTCTGAAATTTAGTCAATTTCCACCCAAGGTTACATCTTTTCTTCTACAAGGATAACAACAACCCCAATAGAAACCACAACCTCAACCACAGCAACAACAACCCCAACAACAAAATCAATCTTGGGCCAATCAAATGCCCTAGTATCAGAATCACACGTTGGGGAACCAATATCAAGTCCCAAGGGCTAGATCATATGTCCCAAATCAAGGGACATAGAGGCACGGCCTCATACCCACTACATCACAGAGGTACAATGTCACCAATATTTCTCAATCTCAGACAGACATGTTAATTCAGCAAGTGCAAAGTCTTCAAACCCAAATGATAGACATGCAGAATCAAGGGCAAACCAATTCCTACACCATAGAGGATTTTTACCCATACCCCTTTGATAATTCATTGCACATGTCTCCATTTATCACTCATTTCTCAGTACCCAAGTTCGACAAATACAGAGGTAGCACCAACCCTGTTGAACATATCAGAGAGTTCTTTGCTAGTTGCATCAAGGTCGCGCATGATGATACATACTAAATGTGACTATTCCCACAAAGTATAGCTAGACCAACAATGGAATGGTTCTCACACTTACCTCATGGTATTTTGTCTTGGGGAGAGTTGGGCAAAAAATTCATTGCTCACTTCCATCACAATATCGAGCGTAAGGTCAGCATCAAAGACCTCTGCGACATCAAATAGAAAGATGGAGAATCCTTTGTGAAATTCCTACAAAGGTGGATGAATACTACAAATAGAATAATGTATAACTTACCCGAGCAAGACCTCATATTCATGCTCGTTGACAATCTGATCCCATATATGCCATTTACCACATAAGTGCAATTGGCTCCTAACTTCAAGAAACTCATCGAACAAAGAGTACACTGTGAGAAGAATCTCGTCAAAAGAGGTATCCTTGCAGACCCTACCCAGACAAACATTAACAAAAATACAATGGATAAAGCCAAGTGGTGGATCAAGAACAAAAATGTCACCAGTGATGGTGGCATTGATGTAAAGATGGTCAACTATTCTCAACCAAAAGTTTCACTACAAGGAGAACCTGTGGAAAACCAAAAACCCATGGTGCCCACTCTACAAGTGCACGCTCAGAACAAACCACCCCCTGTCCAAGAAGCAGCAATGTTAAACAATCAACCACCCACACAATGCCCACAATGGTTTCCATTTCCTAAAAGAGACTACACACCATTGGGGAGTCGATAGAGTCAACCTTAAGAAAGATGATACAATCCAACGCTATCACTGTACCTGAAATCAAAGAATACAAACACGGTGCTGTAAAACCAAAGTGGTATAATGATAATTAATTTTTCAAATTTCATCGATTAAAGGGACACAATACACCCAACTTCTATCGATTGAAAAATGTTATTCAAGATCTGATTGATAGAGGGGTTATTGATGTCACCAATGCCCAATAAAAAGGCACCACTGATTATATGACCTTCAATGACACATTCCATGATCACAATAAAGGGAAATCCTCAGGGTCTGGTGGATACTCAAAACAAGTCAATTACACCTATGCTAACAGTGACAAAACCATCAACTACATCAATCCCTCAGATAGTCATGTGGCCACTATTACTATTAGAGACCCAAGTGCTAAATGTGTTGTTACCACGCGTCGAACCAAAGTTATCTTGCAAGGAGTGCCTTCTATATTTCCTATACCAACTAACCCTCTAACTACTTCTGATCCATAGACAAGCCTTGTGGCTCATCTCAAGTGCACACCTGCACAGATATCTATATTTGACCTTTTGTGCATATCCCCATAACACAAATAAGCTCTCAAACAAGCACTCCAAAAGGCAGCTGTCCCAAGGGATATAACTCTGGAAAGCTTCCAAACCATGGAAAACCACATCGCTGCCAACAAGCATGTAAATTTTATAGACCATGACATTCCACCACAAAATCCTCTGTATAACGATCCCTTGCACCTGCTCATCCAAGTTCACAAACACATGATCCGTAGGGTCCTCATTGATGGTGGAGCCAGATTAAACATATGTACTTTGAAAGTAATCAAACACTTGGGCTATTCTGAATCCAACATTGATGTCATGAGGAGAATCAAAATCAGGGCCTATGATGAAGAAGAAAGGTCTTCCAAAGGAATCATCATAGTACCAGTCCGAATAGGCCCAGTAATTAAGAACACCCCATTCTAGATCCTAGACCTAGAGTTGGGATATAACATGTTACTAAGAAGACCATGGATCCATGAGATACAATTTTTACCCTCCACATATCATCAGTGCATCAAGTTCCATACCAATGGGCATAAATTATCAATGAAGGAGATCCAAACCCCTTCCAATACTGTAACACTATCAAAAGTAGTACTGACAATCAAGTACCTTCAAACCAAGAGGCAAGCATTCCTTCCACCTCAAATTCTATTCCAAAGGATGTAATAAGAAGAGCGAGGAAGATATCCATTACAAACAAAGGATGTGGTGAATATAGCTATGAGGAAGCCTTTACCATCACCAACATGCCTCAGAGCCTAAGGTCATATGGCATGCCACAACTAGTGACAACACCTAAAACCCCAAAACCTGTTTTGTTTAGATGTCCACCCACCAAATTTTTCAAGTGGGGAGACATTGCAGAAGAGAACCCTTTTGATGTAGATATAAACACTTGGTTGTATCAAGACCCATAAGACACACTTCAAGCACACATACCCAGTACAACATATGGAGCCGACTTTACAATGTTGCAAAATTTTGGGTATGATGGTACGAGTGGTCTGGGGAAAGAAAACAAGGTCTAATGGAACTCTCATTACCGCCAACCCAGAGAAATAAGAGAGGGTTAGGCTATGGAAAAAATAGAACCAAGTCTACCACCCAAGACATACTCATTGATCAAGAAAAAGTGCCAGAGTTACACCGAGGGAAAAACCTGAAACATGCCTTAATCAACAATATACTCCAATAGTTATTGCCATCTGAAGTGGGAACCTCTTTCTCCTGATTAAACCTTAACCAAGCTATCCAAGATAACAAGAAAAGTGAGACGTCTGATGAGAGTTATAGTGCAACTAATTCCCATGAGTATGAGTGGAGATCCCTCCACCATTCTGAACTAGCCATCCTAGACTTTTCCCCTCGATCGGTCAACACTATACACCTTGAGGATATGTTTGACCAACTAACCATAGAAGACCAGCCATGTATTGATAAGCATATCGATACCAATTCCGTAGGTGGTGCATCCACATCACATTCCCAGTTTTTCATAACCATCACCATTGTCCCATTTAACCAAACAGAATTATCCCCCCACGAGGACCTTTGTCTAGTACACCTTGAACTAATATAATGGGATAAACAAGGATAGCCTGATATAGATCTCTTTGAAAATGACGAGGCTATTGCAAACTTCATGTGACTAAGAGAAGGCATGCTATCAGGGGACCACAAAGTAGGTTTCTCTGTTGACCTTGACCGATTAGGCTATTTTGGGGTGGAAGCTCCTCTTTCTAGTAAAAAAAGAAAAATAAAAAGAAAAAAGAACAGTCAGTAAGTGAAAACCACAAGGCGCATTCTAACTCAAAAATGATAAAAAGATAATAAAAGATGTATTTTCTAGTGAAAACCTCACTGAGGCACTAGAGAATGGAAAGCAGGACCTCCTCCCCTTGACAAAGGAAAAGTCATCATTACTAGCTAAGGAGACAAAATAACTCAACCTAGGTGATGAAAAGAACCCAAAGAATATCTACTTGGTAAAATCACTTACTCAAGAGGAACGAGAGCAGTTCACAGCTTCTTCAAAGAAAGGCAAGTCAACTTTGTATGGTCCTACTCGGACATGCCAGGCCTAGATCTAGAGCTTTTGTTGCATCACTTACCATCATTACCAAATGCTAAACTTGTCAAGAAAAAGTTGAGAAAGATGCATCCACATGTGGCATTACTTGTCAAAGATGAGTTGAAGAAACTCCTAGATGTTAGATTCATAAAACCAATCCCATACGCAGACTGGATATTTAATCAGGTACCAGTAACCAAGCGTAATGGTCAGATCTGCATATACATAGATTTTAGGGATCTAAAAAATATTGTCCTAAGGATGAATTTCCTTTACTGAATATTGACATGATAGTAGATCTCACAATAGGACACCAGATGCTATCACTTATGGATGGCTTCTCAGGATATAACCAAATAAGGATTGCACAAGAAGACCAACACAAAATTGCATTTACATGTGCCTAGGGCACTTACTGTTGCAATTTCATGCCATTTGGCCTTTAAAATGTAGGAGCAACATATCAAAGGGATATGACCAGATCTTCCATGATCTCATTGACAAAATAATGGAAGACTATTGAACAAACCCACAATAGGTAATAATAATCATGCCAAAGCTTCTCTTAGGAATAATGTATTCAAACTAAGGATTACTTTTCCTATCATGAAGTGCATTTAAATTGTCAACCTAGGGATGTATACTTGAAATTGGACAACATGATTTGTGCACTAAGTATCTCAAAGAATCATATCACTTATGTTGCAGGAAGTAAAAATGCATGAAAGAGACCTACGCTATTGTTGTAGGAAAGTAACCACTCACACTACTTAATGAAATTAACGCTGAAAACTGTAAACTCAACGCAAACCTATTCTATCAACCCAAAGAATTTACTATAATTATCCTTGCAAGTGCTACAGGAAAATACATGAGTTATAATGCTACGGGAGGAAATAGTAAACTCTACTTAAAATGTTATAAATGTTGAAAGCAACTCTAACCTAGTCTAATCTAATCCACCTCCCAAGTGGGCACCCTTGGTTGGCTTCTGCTAACTACTAACATAGAATATAAATCAAAATCACTCCTTCATAAGATTTCCAGAAACTGATTACATCATAATGAAACAATGCATGAAACCAGAAAGAGTAACTTTGTTGTGCAAATACAAAGATAATATATTTTCCAACTAACTACATACTAACAATCAAACCCCTTTATATAAAGGATTGATGTTTATTCAAAGCATATAGAAAAGGTCTGACTAAATCACACCATAGAGAAAGGAGAATGTAACAGCCCACAATAGAATGTAATAAAGTCTGGATGACCGATTCAACAAGATATTGACCGCTGAGAAAATATACCAGAGTTATGTTCCTATATTATCTGAGATGATGGCTCCTCCAATGTACTAGGCATGTCTCGCGGTGTCATAAAAGTTCTCCCCATCATAGCTGGGACTTTAACGTTTCCTCTTTAATGTTATCGATCCACTCTCAAGCTGCTCCCTTTTCCTGGCAGGTTAGTAGCATATTCAGATATACATTCAAGTCAACTAGTCAATTCAAATATTAGAATGTGCATTCAAATATTTATATGAAATACTGTGATAGATATATAATGTTTAGAAAAATATGTCATTACTAACTACCCGTAGGCTTTGGTGGTCCTAAATGTACTTTTAACATGATCATAAGTACAAATACTAGAAGGTTCACAAATGTCTTGCTAATGTTTTAAATAGAGTATAAAAATTAACATAAAACAGAGACAAATTATTGTCCCATCATTTATCCCCCTGCAAGTAAAATGCTTGTCCTCAAGAATTACATTTCTTTGTAATTCCTCTGAACTCCCTGACCTATGTCTTTCCTCTCCTTCTTCTCTTAAAGGTATGGTAGAACCCTCTGGTTTTCTCCCGGAAGTCCATCCTGCAATCCTCCTGCAGTTGATCCAACTTTGTAGCATTGATGTCGTAAATAGGCCATAAAAGCATAGGTGGCTGAATTGTAGGGGCACACTAGAGCTCATGCCTGATTTGCCTACCTAGCTGGATATATTTTGGCTCCTTGTGAATTTCTGCCTCAAGATTAATTGGACTTGTGGCTCTGATTTCTTGAATACTTTTGGCAGTCTATTCCATTTGTTTCTGGCACCAGCCAGGGCTCTCTAAAAAGAAAAGTAGGACATCCCTTGATATTATACGTAAAAATCTTCCCTGATATTAAAAATATTCTTCTTAGTCTCTGCTTTTATGCTTCCATAAGTGAGGTTGAACCAATCTCTTAGTAGCACATCAAGCTTACTGCTTTCAACCCTTAAGGGTAGTGGTTCTTTCTTTTCCTGGTCCCTGTAGTTGTCTAATTTTCTTTCATAATTTGCTTCATTATGCATCCATGAAATTAATGCCCTCATATGTATATCCCCAATATAAATAAATGGATTCCACTCACTCTCCTCGGGAATAATGAAGTTGTGTAGGTATAACTCATAGAGCAGGTTATGCTGCCAGGAAGGAAGGGTTTGATACAAATCACAAAATTCTTAAGCTATTTTGAACTCAGAATCTATGTTCTTCGGGGTCATCATCAGCTGAAATAAGAGGAACTATTCTTTTAAACAAATAGCATATACACTGGGAGGAGGCATGCAAGTGATAATCTGATCAGCCAATATCAAGGCATGATCCATTCTCTATTTTTGCCTTGTCAATTACTCCTTTAGGTCTTCTATTTCCTCATTTTGGTTGTTTATCTCTTTTCTTTTTCCTCTTTTTTTTCTTCCATAGGGTCATTTTAAGGAAAAATTGAATGTACAACCCAAATAGAAGGGATTGCAAAGTAGGTGGGCCACACTCTTCTAACTGATCGTTCTGTCTCCTCTATTCTCTACATGCCTGCTCTAAATAGCTGGTGAACCAAGTTCTCCGATAAGGCACTAGGGAATGTTGTGAGTGGGCTGACTGTTGAGGTATTTTAACTTCTTCCTCATTGCTTCCTTAAACATTCTGATGACTCTCTTTAGGGTCATTCTGACATATGGTAGGCTCATCATCACATTTCTCATTTAAATTTTGAGAAAGGTCTGGGATTTCAGGTTGAGTTGAAGAATTATCTAGAATATATTGTACATGGGGTTCTATAGCAGCTTGTTTTGAAGGAACAAATTGACTTTCTGGGGATACTTGAGGAATTTGTCCTCTCATCTGAGGACTTCTCCATACAAGATTATCTGCAACCTCCACAACCTTCTTTTTACTAGCTTTATTCAGCCTCTCTGTTGTTGGAGTAGTTTCTATAGGAGCCAATTTCCTTTTCTTTCCTTTTGTTTCATTTTGAAGCCATGGGGTTTTGTGGTTTGGCTACAGAAACAGAAGTTCCTTAACCTACTTTTATTTTTCCTCTCTTCTGAGAAGGGGTAGGGACATTTATCTCAGGACCAGGTGAAGGTCTATTTTCTTCAAGTTTTTTGGGTTCCCCTTCTTGGGTGGTTGTTTCAACAGCTAGCTCGGATGGTGTTGCATTATCATTACTGGGTTGCTCAATAGGTTCAACTTGGGGTTTCAAGGTTTCAAACTGAACAAATTATGACCATGCCAAGGGAGAGACTTCCCTAAGGTAGTTTTCAACTAAAATTTTAATTAGGGCATGGTGGGAGACAACATTAGTATTCCCCTTCTGGGTCTCCTCGACAATAATACTTAGCATGTTATACAAGAAATTAGGAACATTTATTGGAAGACTATGTCTTACATAGATAAGTAAATTAAAATGACGTGCATGTAAATTTGAAAATCTTCCTCACATGTTAGGTACCTTATAATGTGCATTTCCAACTCGTTGAATGGCGGAGGGAGCAACATGCATTTGCATCCTTGCTTTTTTATCTCTAATGGAGGATTTATAGGAAGAGTAAACTGGGCTCGAGATGACCTAGTGTCATGCTCATTGGGATAATGTTCCCCAATTGCTGGCAATCCAATTACTTCTACTATATGTTCCTCTGTTACGACAACTGTTAAACCCCATACAGTTGCCTTTCCCTCTTCAAATGTACTCATAAATTTTTCTGCTACCTCCTCATCAAATTCTGTCAATTACAAGAAATACCCTAGCCAACCACATGCGTTGAATCTCTGAACTACTTCAATATCTGTGAGAAAAATGCCATGAACCATGGGCTCATGCCGCTATAGTTGCCCTCCCATTTTTTCCAAACATTTTACTTCAAATTTCTATTGTATCTTGTCAATCTCTTAATTTCTTATACTCTGCATTTTCAGAATACATTTTTCCTTTTGAATCACCTTGAATTTAAGTTTTCAAACTACACCTCTTGAACTTCTTGAAACTATATATTTTTCTCTTGCAATATTTCTATTGTATTTGACATAAACAATAATAATGATGCTTTTACAAGAGAAATTATAATTCAAACTTCAAGTTTAAGTGCGAGTTACCACATAGTTTATTTATGTCATTTCAAGTCACATCAAGTCAGAAAATCTAGGATTATTCAGGAATTATAGTATGACACTTGTGCGAGAAATTAAATGGACTTAATGAGACAAGGTACAAGTATATATTTGAGTTGATAGGTAATCTTATGAGAAATGATAGGGACAACTAGAAATGACATGAAAACTTAATACACTTCCCTGCCCCCTAGGAAATTAAGACAACTGTCCACACTTGTCACACTTGGCACAGGGTGAGGAATCAGCTTAATGCCTTAATCATAGATTTATCATAGTACTAGATATAATTACCAAAATCTATGTTCTAAAAGTGGAAATAAATTTACTTGTCTTTCAGTTACCGCATGCAGAAAAAAAGGTGGCGAGAGTTGAACAATTGCGTCGGCTGCATGCGTCAGCTGATGTGGTTCTTATTTGAAACATAGAAATTCAAAAATAGGTGATGATGTGGAGGATGGGTGGGTGGAAGGTAGAGAAGTGGAATGGGTTGGAAATAAGAATATAGAATATTAATGGAGAATGGAACTTCATTTGAAAATGAAGCTTTTTATGAACATGCACGAAGGAATGTTATGTTCAAGCTACAGGAAGAAGGTTTGCACCCTCTGTTGCAGGAAGCTTTTCCTATTTCTCATTTGGAGTTGTATCTCTGAATTTTTGTAGGAAGTCTTCTTTGGTCTAGGGCCAATGATACAAACAAAGTTGATGCCTTTTGACCAATATCTTGAAATGTATTGGGTCAATAGTTGTCAACTGGATTGTTCCATTCGCGAAGACATGGTTTATTTCATATGGTCTCAACCATCATGTTTGTAGCTTGTCTAGTGTCTCTTGGAATCTGGAATCATAGAGTAATGCCCAATCACCTACTTGAAACTGTTTGTTCTTAACATGGGAGTCATGCCACTTCTTCCTCTTTTTATATACTATCTCAGTGCACTCCAATGCAAATTTTTGCATTTCTTCTAAGGAGTTGAGATGTAGTAGTCTTTCTCTCTATACTGCAGTGTTGGTAAACAGATTGTCCTTCTTCTTATCCTCCTTTAGTTTGCCCAATTTGTAATGAAGAACAACTTTACACAACAGTTGGGAAACTGTTTCTGAGAATATCTAGTTTCCCTCTGAATTAAGG
>MU223858.1:623663-640797 GCA_018584345.1 Thuja plicata
GATATTCTCTCAAAAAGCTTTCTTCTATTCAGAAATAGAAACTGTGAATTAATTGTGCTTTAAAGGGAAATAAAATAATTGAATTCAAATAAAACAATATTAAATTAAATAGATAAAACAGTTAAAATAGGAAGAAAATAATTTATTGAATTCTTTTCAATAAAGCTTTCTATTTTAACTGGCTTTTCTAGTTGTTTTATTTCAAAACAGGAAAGTTTTTATTCTGGTCTTCTCAGGGTTTATAAAAGAACCCTCTTTCTTCATTCAAATCCCCTGAAAACTTGAAACAAAATTGCATTCTTATTATACTGAATTGTTATCTCATTTTCTTAAGATCATATAGATTAATTGCATATTGCAAGTAGAATAGCTTCAAATTTCTAGAATAATGGCATTTAGTGATCATACTTAGATTATCTTGCATATTTCAATTCATAGCATAATCTTTGCATTGCATTGTTATCATGATTAAATCCTTCGTTCTTAGATGGTCCATAATTGTGAGGCCCTCGTCCTGAGAGCAAATTTCAAAACTCCATCTAGATAGAAGGCAACAAGTCGAATCACGCAGACAGGCAGGATAAATAGCTCATATTCAGTCTTGGCTGTACCTGGTGAAGAAGGACTATGTTGAAGTGTGTGGTTGATTTAGAAGGCCAAAATTAACTCATACAGAGCTAAGGCCATCATTTTAGCCAGGGAGAGAGGGACTGTCGGAGCAGATTGGGCTTTTCTTTTCCTATTTTCTGCCAGCCATGGAGGTGGGAGAGGTGGCCTTCCTGCTAAAGTTTGTTCACCGGATTCTCTCCCGGTGTCCTGTGGCGGCTGCTCCTTTTCAGCATATACTTCCTCTATTTCTCTCCCTACCGGAACCTCTTCCGCAGCAACATTCTTTTCAATTTCTATCCCCTCAGCCTGGTCCCGAATGTCAATTGGTGTGTCTGGACCCTGGTCGGCTTCCTCAGGGATTTCTTCTTCATGCTGCTCTTCTTCTTCTTTCTCATCTGTTGGCAGTAGGGGCAGTATCGGGCCGAGATTCAGAGTTTGGGCCGCTATGATTACCTGCCCGAAGGTTGGCCCCGGGAGTGGCCTTGGGAACACGGCGGCTGGGGTTACGGTTGATCCCAAAGTTTCAGGTCCAGGTTCCCTAGCGGATGCCATCTGTTCACTTGGTGGCTGTTGGTCCACTCCCGGACCTTCTGTTCCTGGGGCCCTGGATATAACCTCCAGTTTCAACCTCTTTTCCTCTGTTTGCTTCTCTTCTTGTTCCGCAGCTTCTAGTTCCAGGTCTTCTAGATCCACAGCCTCTTGCTCTTGCTCCGGGACTTTCGTCTCTGCTTGTGTATCGTCCCCTTGCAGATTTCTGAACTCATCGGCTGCAAATACGTCAAACTCCTCTTCCAGAGGGGGACTGGCTGGGATGTCTGCCTGCTCTGCTTCCTTCTCCAGTTCCAGGGAACTGGAAGAAAGGATTTCTACTTCCTTCGGGAGGGAAGCCCTTAGCGCTGGTTCTGCCTTAGGCTGTTTGATGTGCTTTCTCTTCCTCCGAGTGATTAGAGGTGGCCCCGCATCGGCTATTGCTGCTGCCTTCATGGGATCCACCCCCGTCGCCTTGACCATCAAGACTACCAGCGATAGGGAGGAAGGAGGATGAATTGGTCTGGCCATTAGCGGGGGAGTGGCGAGCCTTGTGATCAACTGCTCCCTTATTTGCTAGGAGGCTGCTACAGATTGCTTAATTTGTTCCTGAATGGGGACTTGCTGCGCGGGGGGAGTTTTTTCTATCCCCTTTCCTTTGTCTGTGCCTTGTGCAGAAGTTCCGGCCCCCGGAGTCAACTTTGGTGCCGGCAGTGGTGTTACTTTTGGTACTGGTCTGGAGGTTAGGCACATACTCTCGGGGCACACCTTTTTAAAATAGGCATGACTTTGCTCAATTACTTCCCGAGTGAAGTCCTCAATCGTATGCTCCTCCCGGGTGGCCCAATTCATTGCCGGCAGTGGCATTTTGTCAATCCCCTTTTCTTTGTACTAGGGATCTATGGTGGGGGCGTCATCTGAAAAACCCGCCGGGAACCTCTGGAGATTTAGCTCTTGCATCATTCCGGCCGTCATTCTATCATAGTGCCAGCTTCGCACATCCATGTCATCCTGGCGATCTTCCCAGAAGTCTTCCATGTGTGCGTGGTGGGGCTCCGAAGCCGGGGGCAGTGCCATTGCAATTCTGCCATGCGGAT
The DNA here is from genome assembly GCA_018584345.1 of Thuja plicata. NCBI lineage: Eukaryota > Viridiplantae > Streptophyta > Pinopsida > Cupressales > Cupressaceae > Thuja > Thuja plicata. Next base: position 625,898 of record MU223858.1, read on the forward strand.
CAAAATTTCTCCGCGCCAGATAAAATTTCTGCAAGTTATAACATTTCAACTCATTCTCTGCCTCCTTCGCGGCGGCCAGACTGCAGGTGTAGTTCCCACAGGAGATTGGGAACGAGACGTTTGGGACCTTCTTGTGGGCCAAGAAGGTATGTAGCTCCATCATCTACCGACAATATTCCAGCAGCATGATCTTTTCCCCGCAACGCTTGGGCAACAAGTAGGGTTTCCCGAAGAAGCCGGCGACCCTAATGTATGTATGATATTGGAATTGAATGTAGTAGTGCCCATAACTACTAACCAATTTCATCGCCTCAGTAGACAGGCGGTATCTGACATCACGGGTAGGTGTGAGCAAATGGTAGTAAACGAAGGAGTCGTTTACCCGGCAGTAACTGGGGAAGCTGGCCTCCCATTGAATCTGTGGGAAATGGTCCCACGGTGCTTTCTGTCCTGGGCCAATCCCGAGAATGCCATTTGTAAGAAGGCCATTGGAGTGGGGCCTCTGTTGGGCCAAAGCCTAGAAAACATAAGAAGTCATGTAGAACTTCTTCTTCTGGTTCAATTGCAGGAACTGGGAGTCGACATGATTGGAGATTATTGTCGCCCAGTCAAAGAATTCTCCCTTAGTGGAGATGCCCAGGAGGAAATAGTACATCCATTTTGTAAATTTCTGGGTGGAGGGTTTCCCAAATACCAGGGCCAATGCTATCATCCCCATTTGGATGCTTTCCTTGAATTCGGAGCGGGGGATATCTATCTTCATTCTTTTTGGATCCCTCTTTGGGACCTTGAGCCAATTGGTGTTCATGTACACCCAGGCAACATCCTCTAGTTGATTGAATTTTTTCAAGGCATCGATCCTTGTGACCACTGAGGCCCTATCAAATTGCGAGATACCCAGGCCTTCTTGGAAAGTAACTGGGTCAAGGGACACTAGTGGAGTGGGGAATCCTATGGGCTCTGTAGCTGCTAGCATAACGGCCCGGACAGAAGGGTTGTAGTTGGCCACCAAAGTTAGAACAAGCTCCGGAAACTACACGGAGCATGGGAAGCAAGCTGCCCGGAGGATTCCAGAACCTCCGACGTTGGTTGCAAGTTTGTCTCCAGCCTGTCGCTGGATATGCATTATCTTTACTAGGGCCTGCATTTCTTCCCAGGTCCCGACACTGGCGTCGGTCATCAATTTTACCTTGGACTCAATCTTTGAGCCCACAATCTCCTCATCCTGGACCAACTTCATGGTGATGGGAAGCTTTTCCAGGGCCTTCTCTAATTTTGATTTTGCTACTGCCCTAGTCTCGGTTGTGGATGGTAACTCTGGACTTCTGGGAGGAGATGATACAGATGCCTCAGACATGATTATAAGATGAAGTCAAGACCTGTGAGACAAAGCGACCGTCAGAACATATCATCAAAATAGAACAGTAACTCTTGGGTCCAGAGATCTTACCACCACGCCATTTGCTTTTCCTAAAAAATTAGTTTTACACATAAGTATCCGAAAAGCAAAACACAAACTTAGGATTTTCATTATATCTCAGGGTCCGGTAAATTTTATCACACTTGATGAAGACATAGGATGAATGGAAAAAAGAGGCCCGGAGCCTAAAGAAATGATCGTTAGTGAAGAAAAATGTAGGGGCAGTCCACGTGGACGCCACATGCGTTAGCATTGAATGGATGTGATGGCACTAGCGGCGGAGCCAACTGTTCGAACGCGCGAAAAGGGAAATCCACTTGGCTAGAAGTAATTGCACGCATGGGAAATAAATGAGGCTCTGACAGCCTTGATGGAGGAGAGAGAAAACCACCTGTTTGAAACCGGCCGAGAGCTGAGTTTCAAACAGGTGGTTTTCTGCCCCGAAGCCAGCTTGGAGGTGAAAAACTAGAAGCAAAGGCGACTCGACCAGCTTGTCGAGCCACCTGGAAGGATATACATAGAGCCGAGGGGTATATACATGGAAAGGAGGAGATATACAAGGGTTATCTATAGATATATACATATATACAACTTTACATACACGGAAAGACTCCCGCGGGAAAACCAAACAAGGCAGAAACAAATATATACAGCCATTTACATTATTTACATGCTACTTACAAACCTCACAGACAAACAACCTCTGCATAGAAGGTGGACAACCCCCTGGCAGATCTGACCCACCAACGGGCAGCAAAACCAGAAGACAAGAACGAACACGACAGAGAAACAAAGCAAAACAAAAATGAAACCAAGCAAACCCAAGGAAAAACTAGAAAAAATGGAAGCAAAAGCAGAGAAGAGGAGAGGCAGAAGCACCAACCTGAAACACAGGAGGCGGAGGAAAGGAGGGATTACTGAGAGAACTCTGCAACAGCTCAAGCTGTCAAGCTATCAGAATCACCATCCACGAAGCACTCGCGTATCTCTGAGAACAACAGAAGGTGTTAAGCTTTGATTATTACAAATTCTCTATAAATGCTCTGCTAATCACTTTGAAAATGCTCTATTTGTCTCTAAGTGCTCAAAGGTTTTAATCACGGTAAGTGTGAAAATGACAGGTAAGTCTATTTATACCCGTGGTGAAAAGTAATCCTCCTCCTTCCGGAGATTTTAGGTTAGGCGCAATCTCCGGACTCTGGGCCCGGGGATTCCGTACGATGATATTCCTAAGGCTTAAGAACATCATAGCAAAGAATCCCAGAGTCCGGAATTCGGCTTCCAACCAAAAGGCAACCTCCGGGATCCGGGATCCCGAAGGGGAAAAAAAAACCAAGAAAACAACACACACCGGGGAAGAAAACCCTGGAGAAAGAAAGAAAAAAGGAAAAGAAAGATAAGGCAAAGCCGCAGCAAAAAGAAAAGCAAAAGAAAAAAAGGGGGACCCATCATTTTGCACACAAAATGTAGGGACGGGGATGCAGGGCATAACAAATGGCGACTATCTGGGACAAATGCCTTAGCGCATTTGAAAACTATAGAACCTCTGGTTAGCACAACTGGAACAAATCATCCTCCCAAAATGTTTGACAAGAAGAGAGCAGCATATCCGAGAGAACCCGACCACACAGGAGTCAGTCTGTAGCCTTTCATCAGTGGTGTCGTGTGTGCTTTGGAAGGAAATCAAGCCGATGACCTCTGGGAGGAATAGAGAGGCGGTACTAATTACATCGAACTAGTCATCAATTTGATTGCTTTCCCCCAGAGGCCGGAGTTTCATCCCGCTTTTCCTCTTATTATTTTATTTATTTCCAGGTGGGGAAGGTGGTACTTCTTTCACCATTGAGCCCAAGCTTAGCTAAAATTTAAATGGCGGTACTCCTTTCACCTATCCACCTATATTTAGATATTTGGAGAGGATAAAACTCCAGACCCGGAGGGAATTTCTTTGGATTTTCAGACGTGGATGAACCAACCAGTACAGCTGATCTACCCCCGGTGTGTCCGATTACTTGTTCCTTATATTATTATTGTTCACTGATTGCCAGACTCCCGGAGACAACACCCAATGGAGATTGCTCAAAAATGTGTCATAACCTGCAAACAATCTCAGAGACTGGGCTGACTCCACTGTGATAAAGATAGATTATAAAGTTCACCATGCCAGAGGCATTGCGCCAGAGGCCAGAGTTATGCGAAGCATTCCAGTTCCTACAAGATGGAACAAAACGCCAGGACCAAAAGAAAGCCAAAAGCGAAAATAAAGACAACAAAAACAAAAGAAAGGGGGAGACTGCCCTGGAGGACAGCCAACAAAACTATTTACAATGGGGATATTTACATATAATACAACTTTGGACAAACTTACCCTTATTCAAAGTAATTTTTGAGAAACTACCCATTAACAGGCAATGCGACAGGTTCCCTAGTCAAGGTGTTAAGGTGGTAAGTATTTGCCCCGCAGATTTCTGAAATTAAGTATGGTCTGAGCCAGAGCTGTTGGAACTTGGCGTGCTTTCTTTTCTTTTCTCGGGCCTTATCCCACAACAGGACCAAATCTGAGATCTAAAAACCTTATATTGGGCTCTTCTGTCAAACCATCATTTTACCACTGCTTTATGACGTGCGAAATATTCAAGGGCTACGTCTCGTTGTTCCTCCATTCGCACCAGATTCATGAGCTGAACCTCCACAATGTTGTCCCTATTGTTGAATTCCTGCATAAACTATAAAACTGGGATCTGTAAGTTGACTGGGGATACAGGGTTCTGACCATAAACCAAGTGGAATGGGGATGTTCCCAGGGTGGCTTTAATATGAATGTGATCCGCCCAGATGGCGAATCTCAACTTTTGATGCCAATCCCAGGGATTTTGTTCTAATAAATGTTTGATCACCTCAAGTAGATTCTTGTTTGTTAATTCAGCAACGCCATTTCCCTGGGGGTAATAGTTGCTGGAGAACTTTAGTGTGATCTTTCGGTTGTAGGTCCATTCGAGTAATTGTGCGAAAGAAAACGCAGGACCATTGTCACAAACTAAAGCAATGGGCATTCCAAACCGTGTGACGATATTTTCTTCCAAGAACTTGATAACTACGTCCGCCGTGTTGTTTTTGCAAGGGATAGCCTCAGACCACCGAGTGCAGTAATCAGTAGTAGTCAGAATGTATCGGTGGTTGGCAGATGAGTTGGGATTGATCTCCCCAATGAAGTCAAATGCCCACTGGGGAAAGGGTCTAGCCTCGTAGACTGGTTGCAGAGGCATGGCTGGGTTACGCTCCCGATGTACTGCAGTTTGGAAAGTATGGCATTTTCTCACATGAGCGTAAACATCTTTGAAGATACAGGGCCAATAGTATCTAGCCTGGAGGATCTGATGGACAGTGGCGTCAGCTGAACCATGCCCGGTTCCAAACTGTCCATGGAATTCATCAATTATTTTCACAGCTTGGTCCCTGTCGATGCACCGGAGGTACACTCCTTCATAGTTTTGACGGTAAAGCACAGAATTTTTGATCATGAAGTGGGCACTTTTCATCTGCAGGGAACGACATTTGTGGGGAGGTAATCCCTCCGGACATCTGTTGTTTAGCAGCAAGTATACCAGATCGGTATACCACGGGTCTTGGGTAATGGACTCCACCGTATAAGTATGACATTCTACGTGGGGAATCTCTTCTGCTATTGTTTGACTTAGTCCCTGGCCTCGGACTATTTTCATGGGCTGCATCTCTAAGTCGTATTCCTAGAGGATGGCCATCCATTTCCCCCATCTCTCACCCAATTCACTCTGCATCAGCAGAGATTTGACAGCCTGGTCCGGGATGATAGCATGCACTTTGCTCCGGAGAATATAATGCCAGAATTTCTTCACGGTGTGAACTAGAGTAAAGGCCTATTTTTCCAGTGATGAATACTAGACTTCGGCATTCTTAAAGGGGGAACTCATGAAAGAAATTGGTCATTCCTCCCCTTTAACCTTTTGGGTTAGTACTGCCGTGGCAGAATGCGACGAAGCAAAAGAGTATATGTAAAACAGGAGGGAATAGTCTAGACTAGCCAAGACAGGTGCCTCCGTTATTGTCTGTTTAATCTGGGTGAACGCCCGCTTTGCTTCAGGACTCCACTCAATTTTGGTATCCTTTTTCATTATTTCATTGAGTGGTTTAACTATTTATGCAAATCCCATGATGAATCATCGCATGAAGTTGATTTTTCCAAAGAAGGATCGCATCTCTTTCTTGCTACCAGGCATCTGTAAGCTCAGCAATGCTTCGACTCTATCAGGGTCTATAGATATACCCTTCTCAGAGATGATATGCCCGAGCAACTTCCCCTCGGTGACCCCGAATATACACTTCTTGGGGTTGAGGGATATTCCATACCAGTGACATCTCTTGTAGATCTGAGTGAGGTGGGCGGCGTGATCATGCCTGTCCTGGGAGAAGACGGTCAAATCATCTATGAGATGATTATGCATCGATTTACAAGGCCCTCGAACGCAATGTCCATGGCCTTCTAAAAAGTAGCCCCTGCGTTGATCAACCTGAAGGGAATTCTTCTATACGCAAATGTTCCCCACTTGGTGGTGAACGTTGTTTTCTCTCTATCCTCATATTTGACCATGACCTGGTTGTATCCCGAATATCCATCTAAGAAAGACATCATCTGAGATCCGTTTACTATCTGCAGCACCTCATCTAAGGAGGGGAGAGGGTGATTATCATTTTGAGATGCCTTATTCAAATTTCAAAAATCCACGCAAAGGCGGATCTTGCCGCTCTTCTTCCTGACTGAGACCAGGTTGGCAACCCATGTAGTATGCCAGATTGGAAAGATTATCCAGGCTGACAATAGTTTTTCTACCTCTTGACGAATCAGAGGCTCTATCAGGGGGTTGACTGGTCTCTGCTTTTGCCGAAAGGGCTTAGCGTCTGGCTTCAGGGGAATAGTGTGGGTCATGATGGAGGTGTCATACATTTTTAAATCTTCATACCCCTAGGAAATTACATCAATGTATTCTCAGAGAACTGCGAGAATCTTCTCCTTTTCCTCAGGGGAATAGGAGGTACCTATGTGGATGATTTTCTCTTCACCGGGCTGGCCGATGTTAACTTTTTCAAACTTTCCTCCCTCAGGGGAGGATGATACCTTCTCATAGGCCCGAGGGTCTGAATCGAAGATTCGTTCTAATGCAACCATCCCCTTAGGGATAGTGTTGGTCGGCAAGTCCATGATCCCATCATCTTCATCACCCTGTCCAGTGTCATCATGGTCTCGTTCCTCTACTATCTGATCCTCAAAAATACTAATATTGGCCATGAAGGCCAGGATATGCTGATCGTCCTCAAAAACCTGAAAGTGAGTAACATTGTCTGGAATGGAGGGGGTGGGGACCATCTCAACTGAAAATCTTCAGAGTCGTGAGTCGGCCATCGGCTCAAGTGTGCTGGCAGAAACGGCTAGGGTATCCGGGACATAGTTTCGTCATCGGGGAATAAGGTCAATGCCAAAGGCATCGAAATCTTCGATAAGGCTCCAAGCCCGGTTGCGGTATGTGGTCAGCCTTTTGTCATGACATGTATATTGACTCCAGACTTGTTTAACAACCAACTCTGAATCACCCAAAGCCCAGAGGTGGGTGATACCTTTCCTTAGTGCGAATAGGAGTCCAAGGACCAAGGCCTCGTACTCCGTGACGTTGTTTGTATAGTTAAACTGCAACCTGTAGGACGCGAGGAAGGATTTCCCCCGCGGGTTGATTAATTCTACCCCGGCCCCACAGCCCTGTTTGGATCGGTACCCGTTGAACTTAAGGGTCCACAAGTCATTGTTTGTAATATGGGGCTGGGGACAGGGGGTTCCCTTTGGATTATCGCTGGGAGACTTGGGGATTTTCTCCCAGACTACCGATGTAAAAGTGGAATTTATCCCCGGAGGAGTTTTGATTTGTGATTCCCAGGTGGATGGCACTAAAGGAGTGCATCCCGTAGAAGTACTGGGTCCCGGGGGATCGATTGAATGTTCACTCGGGAAGACATTGAGTTGTCGGGTAGCGATCGATAGGCATGGTTCACACTTGTGCTCTGAATATTTTTGGTAATGCACTCGGCACCACGTGTCGGACAGGAGTGTGGCAAGGGTCGCTGAGGGGCCCTGAGAGTTAACTTCAACTCTCACCTTTTCTTCCAAGTCTTGTGCTCTTTGCAATACTACGGGATCCTCTCCAGGGATGAAATCAAATGTTAAGATTTCAAGAGGTCGGTACACCCGAGAGAAGACTCAGAGAAAAGGACTTCATTGACCCTCCCAACTTTGGTAAGGGCCTGTTTCATCCGGGGTTCAATTTTGACCCGGATCTGATTGGATTCTCCTTCCCACGGAAGCCATAAGTGGGCGAAGTCGGTTGAAAAGTATCCATTTAAGGATTTAGACCAGTTCCAACTTAGTAACATCCCGTAAGTCTCTGGGATATCCACTACTTGGATGTCAATGATACTGGCTATCCTGGGGTCCTGGATAAGATGTATCCAGATGTTCTTCAATTCCCCCTACCATTTTTACAGCAGTCTTATCCAGTTGGATCACTGCGCCATTAGACAGGGTGGGGTGGAGTCTGAGCTTCTGACAAATAGATAAGGGCATGATGTTACCCGAAGCTCCAGAGTCTACTAGGTAGTTGTGTATATTTTTGCCGTAAATGTTTAGGCCTAGTAGGAAGGGAGGATCCTCATTATTTCCCCGGAAGACAACCGCATTAGCATCTTTGAATGAGACAGTCTTGGGTGGGAGGCTAACTGCTTCTGGGTTCCCTAAGAGCTTCAGAAGGGACTTCTTCTGTTTGGGATAATTTAACAAAACCTCCATCAAGGTCATGGAGGTGGTGGTCTACTCTAACACCTTTGTGATGTCGAATCTTCCTCCCAGGAACTGGTGATTTTCCTCCGTGAGATCTTTTGCTTGGTTAGAGCTAGGACCTTTTGGAGGGACGGGTCAATCAGTTGCATTACTCCGGGGAGGAGGAGTATCCTTGGTAGGAGGTATGGGTGTGTAAGCTGGTCCTTTACCCGCCTGGCTCCAGGTGTTGTATGGAGCCCGCGGGTTGGTAAAGGCGTTGGCCTCAAAAGGCAGAATGGATTCATCAAAGAATCCTTGTAGTTCAGATTCTTCTTCATCTTCTCCGGAAGTACCGAAGAAGATGGTGTCACAGGTGAAGGCACTGTGGGTTTGCTCTTGGACAGGGGGCTCTGGGGGAGCGGTATCGTGCGATTACTTCCTATCCAGCTGGAAAATCATTATGACTTTCTCCAAAGTGGCACAATTCACCTCATTGTGGGAACCTGTATCATGTAGCCTACACCAGTTAGTCATGGGCTGGAAGTCTACGACTGGCATAAAATGGGATGGTCCAGCACCATTTTGGTTGGTGTTTTGCTTCGGAGGTGGGCCTCTGGTGTTAGCGTTATTATTCCATTATTGTTGGTTAGGCCTAGGCCCGTTGTTGAAGTTTCTTCCCCCGGCATTGTTGTTTCATTGGCTGGAGAAGATATTTCCCCTCTGAGAATTTGAATTTTGGGGCACGTAGGACCCCGCCTTCAGCTGACCCATGTCCATAGTCAAAGTGGATAGCATTCACCAGATGGATTCAACCTTGGCGGTCAACTGAGTTTTAGCGTCACAATGGGACGGCTGTGGCTGTTGGCTTCCTGGGAAGGCAGCAGGATTAACCAGAGTTGAGGGCGGCAATCCTCCAGCCGTGGACGACTGGAAGAAGGGCACTCCAGACGGTTGTGTCTGAGTCTGTTGTGTCTGCTGTGGCTGATTCCAAGGGAAGACTTCCGAACCGGGTGTCATCTGGGTCTGGGAGGGGTAAACATATCGCGCCTATTGGTCTATCAAAGGTGGCAAGGGATTCACCGCCATCGAGGGGGCACCTATTGCTAGAGTGGGATTGTAACCCCCGGCATAAGCAGTTCCGCCAGGGATCATATTGAAAGGCGTGTTCTGCCTAATCCCGCCTGGGGATTTGTTGAGACCACGGGACAACTCTAAGGCCAGGTTGTAGACTTTTGCCAAAGTATCTCGATCGCCCGGGGTGGTTGTTCTCCAAAGGAGGGTGGCAATGAAAGGGTCCATCGCATTGAGATATGTCTGAATGTTAATGTCTGGTGATGGGACAAAAGGGCCTGTGCACCTCTTTAGGGCACGCTGGAACCTGTGATTGAATGCTGCAAGAGGTTCATTGGGTTCCTTTCTGATGGAGATGAACTGGCTATGGGACCAGGCTGGGTCCACATGCACGCGAAAGGCAGCCAAGAAGGCGTCTTCCATATCCTACCAAGTGTTGATAGAATTGGCTGGTAAGTTCAGGTACCAGTTCAACTCGCTTTGTCTTAAGGACAGGGGAAACATGCAGGTGACAACATCCTCATGCTGGATCCGGTGTCGATTCATGGAATCTTTGTATGCCTGTAAATATTCTTCTGTGGTCCATGAGCCTAAGTGCTCATATTGCGGGCAAATCTTTTCTGGGTGGGAGGGTAAATCATTGATTGCGCCCAAAAAAGTTTTCATAGGGGACCGAGTGTTTCTGAAATATGCAGCCATTGGGGGAACTATATGCTGGGTAGTCTGCGTACTGGTTCCTGGGGCCGTCTAGGGAGTTTGAGTATTCAAGGGTATGGTAGATCCCTAGACAATAGTGGCTGGTAGGACTGTCGACGTCCGTTTCTTCTGAGCAGGAGGCTCGAGTTCGACAAACCTTTCGGGATTCAGGACAGACCTAAGGACTATTTCAAATTTAGCTGGAGAAAATGACCCAATCCCACTAAAGGCTTGTCTCCTAAAACTACAACTCAGGGAACTCTTAGGAGGTGTAAAATCAGAATCTTGGGAGGGGGATGAGTTCATGCCCTCCTTCTAGCGCCTGTTTTTGTCGATGGGGTTTTGCTGACCGGGTCCGCCAACAGTCATAAGTTGTCATTGGGTTCCGGGGAAATCGGCCAACTCCACCTGCAAAGGTTTTCCGGGGGAAATGAATCCTCTGGGCCTTCAAGCACCTGGGTGTCAGGTCACGACGGTGCGGGGCTCGATTGGGAGAGGTGACTATTTTTGAGGGGGATAGCTAGTTACTTCAACTCATTCCTCTAAAGATTTAGAACAATAAGGGTTTCCCGGAGCATTCTACACTTAGCGAATAAAACAAAAAAGATCCTGCAGGGTTAGAAATATTTATCTAACTATAGTCATGCTAAAATGTCTGGAACATCAAATATACTCTGAAAGACTACACTAAATACTGAAGAAATACACAACTATTAGTTAGCATTTTATCAGTAGCAGAAATAAAGAGGTCGTTAATCTACTTTAACATATCAGAGTAAAGGACATACAGAACATTAAAACATGAAATACCATTAACTCAGGAGAAAGGACGCTAACAACATCATTGCCAAGAATCCTTCCTTCTTCATTAAAATTTAGTCCAGCAAGCACTGGTGCGTGATACAATAGTGGCTCCAGGGGAGCATCTAACTACCAAGAACAGAACAATGAAGCATTGAGCTCTGCAACTAGAACCAGAAATTACTTTTGCTATTTCTTATGGACAATAAAATCATCAATTTCACCGACCCTTGGAAATGGGTCGATTTTCCTATTTATACAACTCTCTAACCCTAACCCTATTTTACTGCGTTTTAATAAAATACAATATCTCAGGGCCGGTACTACCTGCGCCACCCTACAAAAGACCTGGAGATGAAATAGGTCTGCCATGTCAGAAGAAGAAAACAAGAATATACATCGGAAGAATCAACCTCGAGAAGAGAGCCAGAGAGAAGAAAGAAGAAAGTAGGTCCCTCGGGGACCGAGGCTACATACCTCATAAATGGGAAATGCGGCGCCCTATCTCCAATGTGCTAGGTGTACCTTTGAACGGTGCCTTGAGAAGACCACCCTGTCAGAAACCAACTGCCGAGCCAATGCCTCTTGATGCATCCAACTACCCTCTGACAGTCTTTATTAACCGCCTATGAAAGTGATTAGTCGGCCTCAGGGACCGGGACACAGATCCCTTTAAAGAATGCAAAATTTTGGATCCGAAACTCTGGGATCCAGGAACTTACGTCCCCAAAAGAATAAAGAATGCTTAATGCTCAAGTTTACCCGGTTCCCAGAGAATGCTCAAGGCTGCTTATTATCGTTGAAGGCCTAAAGGATGCGGAAAATGCCATCTTCATCAATCTTCCTTAGGCTGGCCCTTCTATGCCTGGCCACTTCAACTTGTTCCGCCAGGTCCGGAACATTATTTCTGAACTCATCTACCATCCTTGCGGTATCATGGACTTTAAGCACCATTTTGGTCAGTTTTTCCATTCGGGCCCCATCCATCCCCTCCGGGGATTGATACCGAGATGCCATCATTTCATCAAAATTCTCCAAAACTGACTCCTCAGGGGTATAAGTATTTGTACCAAGGGGATCAATCCCGGAAGCTTTTATTACAAATGACTTGTACAAATTGGAAGAATACTTCACTGTGTTTACCTTTTCCTATAAGGACTCTACCAGTTTCTTGGTTACCTCCAATGTGAGGTCCAGTCTAGAGTGCTAAGCCCTTACGAAATCAAATGATTTCTCACCCAGAATTTTGGATTCAGAAATTATGTCTTCCCCCAGGGTGAGGAGCTCTTCGAGCTCTACCTTCCATGCCTGGTAATTCTTGGCGTCACTCTCCCAGTGCTCAATCAGTGCTTCTGCCTGGTAAATAATCTGTCGGGCCGTATATAAATCTAGGAGAGTGGCCGCTAGGAAACACCAGGTGTTTCCTATTTGTAGAGCAACCCATTCGTCTACTACCTAGGACTTCTTTTTCATTACTCGCAGGGAGTCTATGTCACTCTACGGTAATTCCTCTGATGTGGAGGTCTGTGGAGGGGCGGCGTTGATGGGTCGGGCCAGCTCTGCAAGAAACCCCATAAGGTTTTCATTCTTCTCCTTCTCAGCTTTGAGCCTCTGGGCTTCCTTTTCATATCGGGCCTCCACTGCCCTTGCTGCCTCCTTTAGCAGGTCTACTTCACCTTGATTTCCCCTTTTACCCAGGGATACCTCTGCGATATTGTAATCTGCTGGATCCGCGGTCGCTTCATCGACATCTGGGGGAGGGGTTGCCACCACTGCAACTGTTTCTCCGCCTGGCCCAGTCCGAAGGGTATGAACTGTCCGGGCCTTCTTTGTTTTCGACGGGGCCTGAGCTAAGGCCATCATTTCGGCCAGGGAGAGAGGGACTGTCAGAGTGGATTGGGCTTTTCTTTTCCTATTTTCTGCCAGCCATGGAGGTGGGAGAGGTGGCCTTCCTTCCAGAGTTTATTCTTTGGATTCTCTCCTGGTGTCCAGTGGCGGCTGCTCCTTTTCAGCATATACTTCCTCTGTTTCTCTCCCTGCTGGAACCTCTTCCGCAGCAACATTCTTTTCAATTTCTATCTCCTCAGCCTGGTCCCAGATGTCAATTGGTGTGTCTGGACCCTGGTCGGCTTCCTCGGGGATTTCTTCTTCATGCTACTCTTCTTCTTCTTTCTCATCTGTTGGAAGTAGGGGCGGTATCAGGCCGAGATTCAGAGTTTGGGCCGCCGTGATTACCTGCCTGAAGGTTTCCCCTGGGAGTGGCCTTGGGAACACGGCGGCTGGGGTTACGGTTGATCCCAAAGTTTCAGGTCTGGGTTCCCTAGCGGATGCCATCTGTTCACTTGGTGGCTGTTGGTCCACTCCCAGACCTTCTGTTCCTGGGGCCCCAGAGATAACCTCTGGTTCTGGCCTCTTTTCCTCTGTTTGCTGCTCTTCTTGTTCCACAGCTTCTAGTTCCAGGTCTTCTGGATCCACAGCCTCTTGCTCTTGCTCCGACACTTCCATCTCCACTTGTGTATCGTCCCCTTACAGATTTTTGAACTCATCAGCTATAAATACATTGAACTCCTCTTCCGGAGGAGGACTGGCTGGGATGTCTGCCTGCTCTGCTTCCTTCTCCGATTCCGGGGAACTGGAAGAAAGGATTTCTACTTCCTTGGGGAGGGAAGCCCTTAGTGCTGGTTCTGCCTTAGGCTGTTTGATGTGCTTTCTCTTCCTCTGATTGATTAGAGGTGGCCCCGCATCGGCTATTGCTGCTACCTCCATGGGATCCACCCCCGTTGCCTTGACCATCAAGACTCCAGCGATCGGGAGGAAGGAGGATGAATTGGTCTGGCCATTAGCGGGGGAGTGGCAAGCCTTGTGATCAACTGCTCCCTCATTTTCTAGGAGGCTGCTACAGATTGCTTAATTTGTTCCTGAATGGGGACTTGCTGCGGGGGGGAGTTTTTTCTATCCCCTTTCCTTTGTCTGCGCCTTGTGCAGAAGTCCCGGCCCTCGGAGTCAATTTTGGTGCCGGCGGTGGTGTTACTTTTGGTACCGGTCTGGAGGCTAGGTGCATACTCCTGGGGCACACCTTTCTAAAATAGGCATGACTTCGCTCGATTACTTCCTAAGTGAAGTCCTCAATCGTATGCTCCTCCCGGGTGGCCCAATTCATTGTCGACAGTGGCATTTTGTCAATCCCCTTTTCTTTGTACTGGGGATCTATGGTGGGGGCGTCGTCTGAGAAACCCACCGGGAACCTCCAGAGCTTTAGCTCTTCCATCATTTTGTCTGTCATTCTATCATAGTGCCGGCTGCGCACATCCATGTCATCCTGGCGATCTGCCCAGAAGTCTTCCATGTGTGCGTGGTGGGGCTCCGAAGCCCGGGGCAGTGTCGTTGCAATTCTGCCATGCGAATCAAAATTTCTCCGTGCTAGATAAAATTCCTGCAAGTTATAACATTTCAACTCATTGTCTTCCTCCTTCGTGGCGGCTAGACTATAGGTGTAGTTCCCATAGGAGATTGGGAATGAGACGTTCGGGACCTTCTTGTGGGCCAAGAAGGTATGTAGCTCCATTATCTGCCGGCAATATTTCAGCAGCATGATCTTGTCCCCGCAATGCTTGGGCAACAAGTAGGGTTTCCCGGAGAAGTCGGCGACCCTAATGTATGTATGTTACTGGAATTGAATGTAGTAGTGCCCATAACTACTAACCAATTTCATCGCCTCAGTAGACAGGCAGTATTCGGCATCCCAGGTAGGTGTGAGCAGATGTTAGTAAACGAAGGAGTCATTTACCCGGTAGTAATTGGGGAAGTTGGCCTCCCATTGAATCTATGGGAAATGGTCCCATGGTTCTTTCTGTCCCAGGACAATCCTGAGAATGCCATTTGTAAGCAGACCATTGGAGTGGGGCCTCTGTTGGGCCAAAGCCCAGAAAACATAAGAAGTCATGTAAAACTTCTTCTTCTGGTTCAATTGCAGGAACTGGGAGTCGACATGATTGGAGATTATTGTCGCCCAGTCGAAGAATTCTCCCTTAGTGGAGATGCCCAGGAGGAAATAGTACATCCATTTTGCAAATT
>MU223858.1:648863-660827 GCA_018584345.1 Thuja plicata
TGTGTGTGTGACAAATGTGTGATTCCTCTTAAGGAGGAATATCTATTTTCCTTATTAAAGGAATTACAAAATAGTGACATGTCCTCTTACATGGACTAGAGGACAAATACAATATAGGATACCTTGGTTTATCCTTTTAATTACATATTTTCAACCAAGGAAAGATTAATTCTAAAAAAGACTCCCGCGGGAAAACCAAACAAGGCAGAAACAAATATATACAGCCATTTACATTATTTACATGCTACTTACAGACCTCACAGACAAACAACCTCTGCACAGAAGGCGGACAACCTCCTGGCAGAGCCGACCCACCAACGGGCGGCAAAACCAGAAGACAAGAACGAACACGACAGAGAAACAAAGCAAAATAAAAATGAAACCAAGCAAACCCAAGGAAAAACTAGAAAACACGGAAGCAAAAGCAGAGAAGAGGAGAGGCAGAAGCACCAACCTGAAACATAGGAGGTGGAGGAAAGGAGGGATTACCGAGAGAACTCTGCTACAACTCGAGCCGTCAAGCTATCAGAATCACCACCACGAAGCACTCACGTATCTCTGAGAACAACAGAAGGTGTTAAGCTTTGATGATTACAAATTCTCTGTAAATGCTCTGCTAATCACTTTGAAAATTCTCTATTTCGCTCTAAGTGCTCAAAGGTTTTAATCGCGGTAAGTGTGAAAATGACAGGTAAGTCTATTTATACCCGCGGTGAAAAGTAATCCTCCTCCTTCCGGAGATTTTAGGTTAGGCGCAACCTCCGGACTCCGGGCCTGGGGATTCCTTACGATGATATTCCTAAGGCTTAAGAACATCATAGCAAAGAATCCCGGAGTCTGAAATCCGGCTTCCAACCAAAAGGCAACCTCCGGGATCCAGGATCCCAGAGGGGAAAAACAAACCAAGAAAACAACACACACCAGGGAAGAAACCCCAGAGAAAGAAAGCAAAAAGGAAAAGAAAGACAAGGCAAAGCCACAGAAAAAAGCAAAGCAAAATAAAAAAAGGGGGACCCAACATTTTGCACACAAAATGTAGGGACGGGGATGTAGGGCATAACACACGGTACTGTAGTGAAGTTTGTCATATGTTCGAAAGCTAGAAATGTAACATATGTGAGAGCTGTTTGATGCACTGAGATCGTGAAGACATGAAGCTTCGATCTATGCTTTGATATAATGAGAGACTTCACTCTTTTCAAACTGTTACAAACTTCAAATATCATAGCCGGTATGTCTCTGGAGTACCCAAAACATGAATTTGCACTTGTAGAAAACCCGCAACTTCATCTCTTCATCTTTAAAATTGTATACATTTTCGAGCCATGATTCCTAAAGGAAAGATGTACTTTGAGCTATTTCAAACTGATGCATATGATCAAAAGTGAAAAAGGGATCAAAATCTGCAAATTATATGGTGGCAGGTTTTGTGAAAGCAGGTGCGCAAAAAGCTTTGGAGTAGTTAGCTTTTCAGAAATCTACCTAAAGAGTGCGATCTCCGTAATGGAGTAGGCTCTGAACGTATTTCCGCAAGTCAAATTTAATTGCATGAGTCTTTTTTAACTTAAAGCACATGCGATATGAAACACTTAAATAATAATAAAAGGTTCCTTAAAGCTCGATGATGACTTATGTAGGCTTGCGGAAATCTACTTGGAGAGGGTGATCTCCGCAATGGAGTAAAACTCTGCCCTTTGCAGAAAATCATTTGATGAGGTAGAAACCCGCACAAGGTAAAGTTCTGCCTTTTGCGGAAAATCACTTGATGAGGGCAAATTCCACCACGGAGTATTTAAAACTCAATTTTCTGCCATGGAGTAGCCAGAATGAAAAATCTCGCCACGCCATAACTTTCTCATTTCAACTCCAAATCTCATGCGGTTTTCACTGTTGTGATCGTAAGACACTATAGAATCAATCCATGCCTTCAGATATTGAAAATCATCAATCTTTATAGACTGTGGAAAATGTATTGAATACATACATATTATGTGCTATCACACCCGAAAGAGCAGAATACAAACCAGAAAAACACTTATTTCAACTGCATATTCATTGCGGCATATCACCTTTTCTGATTTCTCCTCAATTCTCTGTTATAGTTTTGCAATTATGTCACATTGCCCATTCTGTTCAGCCTGTCAATCACCATGCTTAGATCCAATGCCAATTGAAGGATATCAAGCATAACTCCTCACATCTGCAATCACAGCTCTGTCACTGCATCATCTTCATGAATAGTCTTCTCTAATTTCTTATGAATGCCTGGAAATTATGATTCCCAATCATTCTCCTGCTTGAAAAAGATCATCAATAGGAGCACATTATCCTTGCCAGGTTAGGATCTATAACCTACCCAAAATGAAAAGACTTTCAGATAACCCACCCGGCTTAAAGAAGGAAAGGCAGTGGCAGGGAAACCTGGCAAGAAATTCCTACCTATGGAAGACTTAGACCTAGACTCAAACAAGACTAGACCTGACTATGACTTCAAAATCTTCCACTTTGACAGCATGAATACAAGATGAAAAGTGGGGCAACATGCAGGAAGGTCAATGTTTAACTCCAGTGCAGTAGGCAATGTTTTGTGCTCGAACTCAATTGGTAACATTATTGCTTTCCCATACAGTAATTCAAATGGAGTGAACCCTATGGTTGTCTTCCATATTGTTCTGTATGCCCAGACGTCTTGTGAGAGTCGGCTGCTCCAGTCACGACGATGCATATGAACTATTTTTTCTAGAATGGCTTCAATCTCCATGTAAGTAACTTCCTCCTAACCATTGGCTTGAGGATGTTAGGGATTGGACTTCTCATGTCTGATATTGTATTCCTTCATGAGTTATGTGATCAAGTTGGATGTGAATTGTGCTCCCTGATCAGTTAGAAGATCTCTTGGCACACCATAATAGGTGAAAATTTTTTCATACAGGAACTCTTCTACCTTATGATCACGGGCATGCTTCATAGCCTTTACTTCAACCCATTTGCTTAGATAGTCAGTGCATACCAAAATGTAGGACTTTCCATTAGATGGAGGGTCTATAGAACCAATGAAATCCATGCCCCACTTATCAAATGGTGTTACCACCACTTGTGGATGTAAATCCATTTCATCTAAATTTGTTGGATGACCCATCCTCTGGCATTTATCATATTTTTTTGTATAATTCGCTGCATCTTTGTGAAATGTGGGCCAGTAATAACCTATTGTTAAGATTTTTCAGAGCTATCCTCTTGGCTACAAAGTGTCCTCCACACGGCTCATCATGAAAAGCATGGAGGATATCATATGTTTCATCTTCACGTACATAACTTCTCATGATTTAGTCTTGACCATTATAGAACATTGTATTGTCAATCTAAGAGAATTAAAGCTTTTCTCAAAAAGAATTCTTCTATCCTTAGGAGAGAAATGTGTAGGCATCTCGTCAGTTGGAAGGTAATTAGCTATATTAGCATACCATGGACTCTTGACATAAATATGAAACAAATTTTCATCAGGGAATGTTTCATCTATCATAGCAGTATCTTTGTCAGCATTCTAGAGTCTGGATAAATAATCAGCTACTACATTTTCTTTCCCTGACTTGTTTATGATGGTTATGTAAAATTTATTGCAAAAGAAGAAGCAATCTTGCTAGCCTGCTTGAGATGGCAGGTTTTTTCATAAGATACTTGATTGCTGCATGGTCAGTATGAAAAAATATGGGATACACTATTACATAATGGTGGAATTTATTCAGAGAATAAACTACTGTCTGCAATTCTTTTTCAGTAATTATGTAATTTAACTCTGGGCCATGTAAACTCTTGCTGATATAGTAAATTGCATTTTCAAGGTTTTTAGACTTTTTTCCTAAGCCAACACCTATTGCAAGTCAGAAGCATATGTATGTATGTGGAATGGTAAAAGACCAAGCATGCCCCCTAAGTACTGGTGTAGTTGTTAGAAGTGACTTGAGTTGCAAGAAGGATTCATCATAGGATGATGTCCATGCAAACTCAGCCTCTTTTGTAAGAAAGGTGTATAGAGGACTAGCTATCTGACTAAAATTTTGACTGAAGTGCCTATAATAACCAACATGTCCCAAAAATGATCTAACATTTTTTTCTTAGTAGGTGTAGGCAATGTGAGAATTACCTCAATTTTTTAGTGTCTACTTGGATGCCAGCTTCTGAGATGAAATGTCTTAGTACCACTCCTTCCTGCATGAACATGAAACATTTCTCACAATTGAGAGACATGTTGTGTTCTTGAAATTTGATCAGCACTTTTTCCAAGTTCTTCAAAGCCTCCTCAAAAGTAAAACCAAATGTATTGAAGTCATCCATGTATATTTCCATGCAATCATGTGATATGTCAGCAAAAATGTTGATTACAACTCTTTGGAAAGTTTTTGGTGCATTACATAAGCCAAAGGGTAATACAAAATATGCATATGTTCCCCAAGGTCATGTAAATGTTTTCTTCTCTTGATCTTCTGGAGCAATGCTAATCTGGTTATAACCGTTGTATCCATCAAGAAAAGAGAAGTACTTCTTACCAGCCAAGGTGTCTAGGACTTGATTAATAAATGGTAAGGGAAAATGGTCTTTATTTGTGGCATTGTTCAATTCCCTATAATATACACATATTATCCATTTACCCCTATTTTTAGGCACTATGACCAAAGGTGATACCCATTTTCTATCAGAGAATGGATAAATAAAACCAACATCCAACAACTTTTGCAACTCTATTTTTACTATTTCTCTTAAGGCTGGGTTAATTATTCTCTGAGGTTGGTAAAGTGGTTGAGTACATTCATTGATGTAGATTTTATGTGTGTAGATCTTTGGGTTCAATCCTGTCATGTCTCCATAATCCCAAGCAAAATCTTTTTCATGTTTACAAAGGAGTTGAGTTAATAGAGCCAATTGTTGTGGTGGCAACTTACTGTTAACATGAAGATTTTGACCAGGAGAAATTTCCACATTAATTTTCAGCTCTAGCTTTGAAACCTTAGGGATTGGGATTGCATCTATCTCATAGGGAAGTAATTGATGGATAATATCAATAGCTACTAGAAAAAAATAGTCCTCATAGGCACACAATTGTAGAACAGAGATTTCAGAAATATCTTTTTGTATGACACACTTATTGGTAAGGATACTTTGAATCACATCATCTTTTTATTTCAATTTTAGGAAGGATTGTCTATGTAACATCATTTTTTAGCAACAAAGTTTATCTCTTCTTCCTCATATCCCAAATCTGGCCAAATAGGAGTACTCAAATATGGTTGGGGTTGGGTAGGAGGATATAATGCTAGCTTCTTGATTTCTTGGCCATTTGAAATTGTCATGTTACCTAATCTGCAACTAATATTGGCATCAGTAGTGGCTAACCAAGGTCTTCCAAGGATAACTAGATAACCAAAAAAATTTACCTTAGGTGATAATATCAGAAAGTCAATAGGACATTCCTAGGAATCCAATGTGACTGCTATATATTCTATGATGCCATCTAGGGTGATGGTGGAACTCTCTACAAGTTGTAAGACTGTTGGAGTGGTTCTCAATTCCTCTATACTCAACATATGCATGGTATCCTTAGTCATAAAATTTATAGTTCTCCCAAATCTACTAGGGAGTTCTTAACAGACTGGCCATTAATTATAAGTTTAACAATTGGGTTTCCTAGGTCAGAGTACTTTGGTATAACTATCTTTCCCAACATAATATCTGCAAGTTGACCTATAACATGAATTGTTTGGGGATAATTTTTCTTACACCCATACTTTTTGAGGCATGATTATTTAATGGATTTTCCATAAAGAGTAACATCTTTGATAGCTTGAAATAGTGGAATCTGGATATGCATGTTTTTCAACTGGTCAAGGATATGAAATTGTGTTTATTCTCGGGATATAGGTTTTTCCATGCTAAGACTTTGTGGGAAGGGAGGATTAACTGAGGTGTGAGCATCAGTTTTACTTGGTATATCATTTGGTTGGACAGTGTTTGGAAAAATAACTTCTGGAAGTGGTGCTAATGCTGCAAGAATGTATGGAACTTCCATTATAACAGGAGGTTCAGGTGCAGGAAGATTAGTACCAGATCTCAAGTGGATATTAGATATCTCTAGTGCATAGGTAGGGTACTGTTGAGTATCAGTACCATAGATTGGTTTCTTTTTTTTCTTGTTGTTAGTATTGGGCTATGGTTGAGAAAGTAATTAGGTTGGATTTGGAGTAGGACTTGTGGCTACAGGAGGTGGCATTATTGCAAGTTGAGACACTAGAGGTGGAAAGGGTGGATAACTAGGATTTTGATTAGGTCATTGTTGAGGCCCTCTCCATTGGTTAATTGGTTGCAAATTTCCCTATGGAGGCTGGCATTGATTTTGAGGCTGTGGCCATTGGTTTTTCTATTGGTTAGGCCACTGGTTGTTCCAAGCAAGTTGGGAGTACTAAGAAGGATTCTGATAGTTATGGTTTTTCCATTGATTATTATAAGGATTAGAAAATTGCAAAGGATCCTGAGGCATACCTTGTCTTGAAGCTCATGGTTGACATTGAGAAACAAAGAACACTTTTTCGTCATCTCCTTCTATTTTCATGTACTCAGTAGGAAGGTGTTGGTTCTCCAAGTTTGCCACCATCTTGCACCCATAATCTTTATTTTGCTTGCGGCAGTGAGGACAATAATCAACTATCTGTGCTTTGACATATGCATGATTCTTCTTGGCATTCATGGTATCTAGGTGTGTGGAAATATCATTAATGATATCTTGCTTGAAATATGATAACAGGCTTGAGATCTCTAGCTTAGAAATGCCCGAGTTGACCTCCCCTTAGCAAGTGTAGACCAAAATCCTCTACACTTCTTTATAGTTGATCTTAAATAGTTAAGGAAATTTTTCTTAAGGTCATCCCAGGAAGATTGGGATATATCTCCTCCAGCCATGAGGTCCAATGATTCCAGGTAGTTATCATTTACTCCCCTCAAAAAATGAGTTTCTATGAATCCTCCTCCAGCACATGTTGGGGATTCTTCTATAGGTTATACCAGAAGTGTGAAACATAGTCTTCTAGAGTTTCATCTTCCTTCTATGACATTCAAAACATGTCATCTCCTCTTGGGTCACCCCCTTGCAATACTCGTTATATTTCTACAGAAACAGAGTCTGTATCTCATCCCAGCTGGTTGTTGCATTAGCTCCTAAGCCCATAAACCATCATAGGGTGGACTCCTTCAATGTTGCTGGAAACAACTTGAGCTTGTGACCATCAGTGTTGTAGTTAAATCTTTGACAAAGAATGTTAAACTCAAACAAGAAGGTGTTACGGTCTTCAGTTATTAGGCCATAGAACTTTGAAAGTGTAGGAGTGGGTATGTTTTTAAGGTTAGCATTGTTGATAAGGATAGGAAGAGGAAAGGGAAAGGTAGGTTGTGCCATTATTGGAGGTATTTGGAAATGGAGTTGCTACTGGAAAGGAACATTAACCACAGGATTATGAATGACAGGTGCACTTGGAGCGAAATTATCAAGAAAACTAGCCAAAATTTCAACAAAAGGTCAAAGGCGAACTAGATCGAAAGGCTCTGCTTCAGAGGAAGATGTTGTAGGGAATTCAAAACTTGCATCAACAAAAGGTAATTCAACTTCTTCAACATCTTTGTTCAGATTAGTAGATTCTCTTGAAAGAAATCTGCCCTGTTCATCTTTTCTTCTTCCTCTTTGATGCATGTAAATAATTACGTAAACTTGTGAAGCAGGTTTAAGACTGCATACTATTATCTAGAAAATAGGGAACTATCTAAAAATGAAAAATGACTAAAAAAGTTCTCAGCTTGACACCATCGCTGGAAGCGGTGCCAAAAATGAATAGCCCCACAATAGGTAATAATAATCATGCCAAAGCTTCTCCTAGGAATAGTGTATTTAAACTAAGGATTACTTTTCCTATCATGAAGTGTATTTAAATTGTCAACCCAGGGACATATACTTGAAATGGGACAACATTATTTGTGCACTAAGTCTCTCAAAGAGTCATATCACTTATGCTGCAGGAAGGAAAAATGTATGAAAGAGACCTATGCTATTGCTGCAGGAAAGTAAAAAGACACACTACTTAATGAAATTGATGTTGAAAACTATAAAATCAACTTAAACCTATTCTATCAACCCAAAGCATTTACTATAATTATCCTTGCAAGTGTTGCAGGTACATACATGAGTTATAATGTTGTAGGAGGAAACAGTAAACTCTACTTAAAATGTTGTAAATGATGAAAGAAACTCTAACCTAGTCTAATCTAATCCATGTCCCAAGTGGGCCCCCTTGGTTGGCTTCTGCTAACTAATAACATAGAATATAAATCAAAATCACTCCTTCACAATATTTCCATAAATTGATTACATCATGTTGCCCCATTTGTGTTTGGCATATCTTTAGAGAAAAATGGATGTTTAGTGCGTAGTGATGGTCCTGAAAACATTGTGCAAGTTTTGAGGCTAAGCCTAGTTTTTCCTTTAGGATAGGAGACCTTTATCAAATTTTCCCTAATTGAATTCTCCTTTGTAGGCCATGTGGGTTTTATCTGAGATCATGTCATATTGGGTAGGTTAAGCTCCCAAATCTGATAAAGGTCACGATTTGGAAGTTTCTAACATTGATTTTATGTGATCTCGAAATCTTTAGCTTTGATACTTCATCTTTTCACCTTGGCGGGAAATTGGTTCTGAGCTTCTCTTTGGTGGGAAACTATTTCTAAGCTTCTCCTTGGCAGATAACCACCTACAGAGTGCCTTTTCCATAGTTGATAATTTTTAAAAGCTTCAGTGGTCAATAAAAGTTGAAAATAGATAATTTGAGGCTAGAAAGACTATTGCATTCAAAATGAATCCCTACAAGCCATAGGAATGATTAAATGATAAGGAACCAGAGACCAAAGGTTATCAATAGAAAAGCTAAAAGTGGCTTCTTTGCTACTCCAATAGGTGGGTTTTGACCCGTAAGATGCATTTTTTGCCAGATTGTCATATGCAAGATTTATGAAGAAAAATCAACCTATGAGGGGAATCAAGGCATAAAGAAAGTAGATGAAATCATCACATATCATTTTAGTATTGTAGCAGGCTAAAATTCCTCCTTGGCAGATTTTTGAGTAGGGAGTGCTCCAAAAACCATTTTTCTGCCCAAAGGAGAAGCGGAAAAGTAATTATTTGCTATCTCCAGAAAGTTACCGTTACATTTATCTAAGGTAAAAAGTTGTTTCTTAATAGCCCATAGAGGTAAAGTAATTAATTCAAATAAAGCCATTTTTCTTCATAACAGGATTTTTCATAAATGCTTAAGTCTTTCATTCGTGTGGCATGGGAAGTCGGCCATTAACGGTAAAAAGTTAGGAGTTATAAAATTAGTGAAGTATTGTGAACAAGAATTACCATCTATATGTCAGACTGTCTGAACTAAAACCCCTGGTGATAAGTTGTTCTTTGCTTTCATATTCATGAGATAGATTCCTAGCTCCTGAATCAAATCAATCAAAGCATGGCTAGCAGATTCATGGGATTTGATGGGATGGATGGTATCACTTCTGAATGGCACAAAATCACAGATACTTCCCTGAGGTTTTTTGACATGCAGAGATTTCATAGAAGATTGAATGTGGAAGGACTACACCCCATCAAAGAAAAATTGAAGGAGAATGGATTAGTCAAATCCGTCAGCTTTCCTGTTGCGATTCAAGCTCTAGAATTTTTTTGAGAATTCATAGCTCGCTATAACCTGGATACCAAGAAAATTATTTTTCCCGATGACACAGTGCTACTCTCCATTGATAGAGACTCCGTCCAGAACTCCCTTCATATTCCAGAGCAACTTGAGTACTCAGAGATCACATACAGCCGCACAGTTATTGAGTATGGAGAAAAGAAGACTGTATGTAAGAATGAAATTATGAAAACATGGTTCCAAGAGCCGAGGAGCGCCAAGGTAAAGTTTCCCAAGACACTATATTGCACAGAACTGAAGCCAAAAATTGTAGATATCCTGGTATTGCTTCAGAAGATCAGAGGTGAGAGTGATGCACTTAATTTTGTTGAGCACCATTTCTTCCTAGTTCAGATGATTTTCTCCCAGCACAATTTCATTGATTGGGCTTATATGGTAAGCGAAAATCTTTCTAACACCCTAAATAGAGCTAAACATTAGAATGAGCTCTATATGTCCTCAGTTTTATTATATATTTTAGCTACAATCCAAATTTGGCCACGGCTTCCTAGATTAAAAGAATTCCCAGATGATGTAAAGAGTTATGAATTTTTTCCGAGTTTGCAGTTGCATAAAAGTTATACTCAGTATATCAAAGTTAATGATGCATTCACAATGAGACTGTGCAGGGAGTTGCAAGGTTTCCCAGAGAGGAGATTTTCTCTGGAAGCCATAACAGTAATCAGCCAATTTGGAGGCTATTTTATCCAATTTGCAAATTTCTCTTATATTCATCTTGTAGGATTTGATAATTTCCTTGAAGCTGCCCAGGTATCTTGACAACATGATCGTGCTTGTTGAAGTGATGAGGCAAGCAATGTTAGAATAGTCCCAAAGGATAACTAAGAGGAGGGGGGTGAATCAGTTATCAGCCAATTTAATTCTTTTCTCTTATTAACTTCATAATACAATAAAGTAAATGCACATTCAGATAACACAATAAACAACACCACAATTTGGTTATGGGGAAAACCTGATGGTAAAAACCCCGATGGGAATTAGTACCCACAATGAACTATACTTGTTTATAGTAATCCCTGTTAAAAGATATTTCAACCCTATTAGGAGTTGTACTTTACAATGCAATAAGTATAGTGACCTGGTTAAGGGTCAGACCCTGTTAGGAGTGTTTTACAAATAACCCTATTAGGGGTGGTGGACTCACTGTCCAAAAAGCTCACTGCTTCAATGGTGAAGGCTACAACCTTCTATAGAATAGATATGCACTATATCTGATAATGAACTGTAGAGTAGACCTGTTGTCTTGATCAGTTCCAAAGTATTGTAATATTCTACTGCTTCTTCACATAGACCCTTGATGAATGAAACACAACTGATATTCTACTCTGTACATTTTCTGTCTCTTTTCGTATCATTCACACTTAGCATATCACAAATGACTTTCTATAAGTACCTTCCTCAAAGTATGAGATCATGGGACCTATAAGCCAACTCTTCATAACATCCTTGTTGGCTTTACTAATCACGCAAGCATAATTACAACCGCGCAAATATAAACTGAATAGATGCAATGCATCACTAAGTCGGCCTCACCAAATTAACTCTATCTTTGCAATCTTCTTGAAGTATGTTTGGCACCTTTAGATAACTATCATCAACTCATAACTAATCATGAATATACACACGCATATCCCGAAGATAGGCACAACTCAAGAACCAATGTAATACGTCGGCTCTATATAGACAAACTCTAGAAACTGTAACTGCCACATAGCATAATTACACAACACAACTCAAACTTCATATTCAAGTCTGCGTGTATGAACATAACATAAAAAACATGTCTACAACATGAATATAACATCGTAAGGCATGATACCATCATTCTGATAAGTACATACAAAACACTGTTGTATATTATATATTGTCATCAATGACAAACATACAATCAACTAGCTTCCAGAAGTAAATCTCCAACAATCTCCCCCTTTGACATTAATGGCAGCATATGATATTAAAAACATCTTCAGCACTTGGTTTCTTCTTTGTTTTTACAATCTTCTCAATATACTCATTAAAGATTTCTCTACACTGCTGCAGCTCCTATATCTATGTTTATACTCCCCTAGAGTATATGCTCCCCCTTACTATATACTCCCCCTTTGACATCAATGGCAAAGGGTGCCATAAACAATTAAGCATAGGTACTACTCTAGAAGTAGAGTAGTCAACCATTCAT
>MU223858.1:660964-671996 GCA_018584345.1 Thuja plicata
TTCTTTGGTGCTCACATAGTCTAATTTTACTTCATTATCTGCAACTTTTTCTCTAAGAAAATGGTATTTAATCTCAATGTGCTTTGTCTTTGCGTGCATCATAGGGTTCTTGGACATGTTGATAGTAGTGGTGTTATCACAGTGAATAAAAATAGGATAGTCAACTTGTATACCAAAATCTTTAACCATCTGTTTGATCCAAACCATTGTTGAACAATTCAATGCTGCTGTAACATATTCAGCTTCTGCTGTCGACTGAGAGATACAATTATGCTTCTTGCTTACCCAAGAAACCAACCAATCTCCAAGAAATACTGCTCCTCTAGAAGTACTCTTCCTATCATTAAGACAACCTTCCCAATCTACATCTGTATACACATGAAGTTGTATATTCTCTAATTTAGGATACCATAAACCATAGTCTATAGTTCCTTTTAGATGTCTGAATATTCTCTTTATTTCCATTAGGTGATTCTATTTTGGTTTAGCTGCAAATCTTCCAACAATGCCAACTGCATTAGATATGTCTAGTCTAGATTGAGTAAGATATATAAGTTTGCCAATCATAGATTTGTATAATGTCTTGTCAACTGCTGTAGAATCATCTTCTTTAGAAAGTTTGCTTCTAGTTATCATAGGAGTGCATGCTTTCTTATAGTCTTCAATCTTGAAGGTATTCAATATTTCCCTAACATATTTGGATTGATTTATGAATACTCCTTTATCTGTCTGCTTTACATTTAATCCCAAATAATATTTTATTAGACCAATCATGCTCATTTCAAATTCATTCTGCATTTCTTTTGCAAATTCTAAACTAAGCTTGTCATTACCTCCAAAGATAATGTCATCAACAAATATGGCAACAAGTAATAGTCCATCAGATGTCTCTCTTATGAATAGGTTACAATCTGCTGCTCCTTTCTTAAATCCAATCCTGGTAAGATAACTATCTAGTCTCTCATACCAAGCTCTTGGGGCATGTTTAAGTCCATAGAGTGCTTTCTTTAATCTTCATACCATATCTGGCTTATCTGATAGATTGAATCCTTCAGGTTGTTCTATGTATACTTCTTCCTTCAAGTCACCATTTAGAAAAGCTGATTTAACATCCATTTGATATAATTTAAAATCCTTGAATGTTTCATAAGCCAAGAATAACTTTATGGCTTCTAGTCTTCTCACAGGGGCAAATGTGTTAGTATAATCTATCCCTTCCCTCTACGCATATCCTTTACACACTAGTCTTTCTTTGTTTCTGACCAGTGTACCATCTTCATTCATCTTGTTTCTGAATACCTACTTTGTTCCAATCACATTTTTGTCACTAGGTCTAGGGACCAATTCTCATGTATCATTTTTTATTATTTGATCTAATTCTTCTTCCATTGCTTTCTGCCAATCAGAATCCTTGCAAGCATCTTCAACATTTAAAGGTTCAATCTGTGAAAGTAAACATACCTCTTCATCCTCTGTTAACCTTTTTTCTTTTGATCTAGTCATAATACTACTGCTCTGATCTCCAATGATATCATCCTTTGAATGATACCTAGATGTGAACTTTGAAACTTTTGGTGTATCATCCTCATCTATAATCTATGATACTTCTTTGCTTGATTCAAGTTCATTACATGAAACATCAATGAAATCAAATATTTCTTCAATAATAGTGTCTTTACTACTCAGCCTGGGTTCATCTTCCATCATAGCTGCATATTCGTAATACCTTTCTTGAACCATGAACTTCTCATCAATCTTTACATGAGTTCTTTCAATTATCTTCTTTAATCTCAAATTAAAACATCTGTATGCTTTTCTTTTAGTAGAGTAACCAAGGAAAATACCTTCATCACTTCTAGCATCAAACTTACCAACACCATCATCTCTCTTGATGTAGCACTTACTATCGAATATTCTGAAGTATTTTACTGTAGGTATATTACCAAACCAAATTTCATAAGGTGTCTTATCCACACTTGGCCTTAGCTGAGTTCTATTGATAGTGTAGACTACTATATTAACTGTATCTCTCCAGTAGGTGTGCACAACTTTTCCTTCAATCATCATAGTGCGCACTGTATCAAGTATGATCCTATTCCTTCTTTCTGCTATCCCATTCTGCTGCGGGGTTCTAGGTGCACTCAACTATCTTTTAATTCCATGTTCTTCATAATAATCATAAAACTGGTCAGAGGTGAATTCTCCTCCTCTATCTGATCTCAGACACTTTAGTTTTAATCCAAATTCATTCTCCACTTTGGCTTTGAATATTTTGAACTTCTCAAAAGCTTCAAACTTTTCCTTTAAGAATGCAAACCACATCATTCTTGAAAAATCATCAACAAACAAAATGAAATACCTTTCTCCGTAATATGACTTGGTTTGAGTAGGACCACATAAATCTGTATGCACTAGGTCTAACTTGTTTTTAGCTGAGTTCTGCTTTCTTATGAAATAACTTCTTACATGCTTTCCCATAACACATTCCCTGCATATTGTGTCAGCTAGTCTTGCAATGCTTGGAAGATCTCTAACTACCTTGACATTTCTTATCTTTACTATATTATCAAAATTGATATGAGAAAGTCTCTTGTGCCATAACCAACTGTCATCCACTTTAGCAACAAAACAACTTACATCTAAATTGAGCTGGAAAACATTACCTTTTGTTTTGGAGCTTGATGCAATCATGTCTCCTTCTTTGTTGCTAATAATGCTTTTGTTGTCTTTGAATTCCAAATGATAACCTTTTTCAATTAGTTGTCCAACACTTAGTAAATTGTGATGTAATCCATCAACATACAGAACATCATCTATCTTGTTCTTTCCATCTAGGGTGATGGATCCTCTTCCTATGATAGGTTTAGGAGTGTTATCTCCAAATCTAACCATACCACCTTTGTACTTGTCTAGATGAACAAATCTATCTTTATCACCTGTCATGTGATGAGAGTATCCATTTTCAATGATCCAATTAGTTTTGATATCTATTTTGGAAATTAGGGCTAACTCCTGTGTTTCCTTTTCTTCTTTAATGTCCATATGCTCAATCACTTTTTCCATGTCTTTAAGGGCAATGAATCCAATTTTGTCTTCTCCTGAATCTTCATCAGTTACACCTTCTTCAACATGATAGTATTCCTTCCTGTATTTAGGTTTATAGTCAGATCTGAATTTCTTTACTCTTGTAGGACACTTGGATGCAAAGTGACCAATCTTGTTGCATGAAAAACATTTGAATGGAAGTTGTCCTAATATTTTCCTTTTCCTTTCTTTTCTCTTCTAGCAATCATGGCAATGATTTCTTCTAGTTCTTCATCAACTTCTTCTTTCTCATTATTGCTAGAGATGTCAGATTTCTTACCATGAACTGAGGCTTTGAAGGTTGTTTCACCTTTTCGTTCAGTCTTCAATCTTGGTATCTCAAATGCAGAGATTTTACTGATCAAAGTCTCTCTCTTGAAGTCTTGTGAAAATTGCATGGTTTCCTCTAGAATACTTATCTTGTTTTCATAGTCTGATGTTAAAGTAGTCAACAAATTTTGCATTATATCTTCTTCTGATATTTCTCCACCATTGTTTCTGATTCTAGAGACTACTTCATTTGTCCTTTGATTGTAGGCTCTAATGTTCTCTTCAGGTAACATCTCAAGACCATTGTATTTATTTTTCCATCTCTTCCTGTGTGCATTCTTTGCTTGAACATCTCCTTCAAACATGTCTTCTAAATACTTCCATATTGTGTATTCCTTGTCTAATTTCTTGATCTCGAAAAAATCACTGTCAGATAGTGTGCTTATAAGGGCTTCTTTGGCAACTACATTAGCTATGAATGTATCCTTTTTTTTACTAGTAGCATCATCTCTTGATAGATCTTTTAAAGAGGGAATAACAACTTCTTATGTGGCTATCTCAAAGATATCAAAACCAACACACTATAAATGTGTTATCATTTTGTTTTTCCAATCCAGATAATTTTCTCCATCAAACTTTGGGCTCTCTTTTCTGAAGTAAGACATCTAATCTACCTTAAGCTGTTAGGCTTCTTCTCCAAGGCACTTGGCTCTGATACCAATTGTTAGAATAGTCCCAAAGGATAACTAAGAGGGGGCGGGGTGCTGAAACAGTTATCAACCAATTTAATTCTTTTCTCTTATTAACTTCAGAATACAATAAAGTAAATGCACATTCAAATAACACAATAGACAACACCACAATTTGGTTACGGGGAAAACCAAATGGTAAAAACCTCAGTGGGAATTAGTACCCACAATGAACTATACTTGTTTATAGTAATCCTTGTTAGAAGATATTTCAACCCTGTTAGGAGTTGTACTTTACAATGCAATAAGTATAGTGACTTGGTTAAGGGTCAGACCTTGTTAGGGGTCTTTTACAAATAACCCTGTTAGGGGTGGTGGATTCACTGTCCAAAAAGCTCACTGCTTCAATGGTGAAGGCTACAACCTTATGTAGAATAGATGTGCACTATATCTGATAATGAACTGTAGAGTAGACCTGTTTTCTTGATCAATTCCAATGTATTTTAATCTTCTACTACTTCTTCACATAGACCCTTGATGAATTTAACACAACTTATATTCTGCACTGTACATTTTCTGTCTATCATTCACACTTAGCATATCAAAAATGACTTGCTATAAGTATCTTCCTCAAAGTATGAGATCATGGGACCTGTAAGACAACTCTTCATAACATCCTTGTCAGCTTTACTAATCATGCAAGCATAATTACAACCACATAAATATAAACTGAACAGACGCTACACATCACTAAGTTGGCCTCACCAAATTAACTCTATCTTTGCAATCTTCTTAAAACACATTTGGCACCTTTAGATAACTATCATCAACTCATAACTAATCATGAATATACACACACATATCCCAAAGATAGGTGCAACTCAAGAACCAATGCAATACGTTGGCCCTGTACAGACAAACTCTAGAAACTGTAACTACCACATAGCAGAATTACACAACACAACAGAAACTTCATATATGAGTCTGCGTGTATGAACATAACATAAATAAAATGTCTACAACATGAGTATAACCATGCAAGGCATGATACCATCATTTTGATAAGTACATACAAAACACTGCTATATATTATATGTTGTCATCAATGACAAACATACAATCAACTAGCTGCCAAAAGTAAATATCCAACAAGCAGTCCAAGTGAACCTGATCTGTGCAGGTGCCAGGAAGAAAGGCTATGACTTCCCAATGAATATTGAAGCCTATAGTTGTGTGTCTCAATATGAAGCAAAGAATATTTTGAAATCATTCTCAAAGAAGTTTCAATTAGAAACATATGATGTCCTGAGGCCCTAGTATGATCTTGTGAACTACGCCAGAGATTACTTGCAAATGGGTCATACCATTCATGACACCAATGACATAGAAGACTATTGGGACAACTTCAAGTATGACCTATAAAGTAGAGATAGCTTCTATGCCAGATTAACTATTGAAAAAATCAAAAGGTTCAAAGTTAAGTTTGCTGTTGAGGGCATAGAAGATGATGGCCAACATATGTATGATGATACATACATGGAGAAGATTAAGCCTCTCCCTATAAGCTCTGAACCCATGCTAGGTCAGGCCATTGATGACTTGTAGACCTTGATGGGTGGGATCTACAAAAGGAAAGAGAAATGGCTCCAATAGATAATGGGCAGAAGGAAGAGGTCAGAAAGGAAGCCTCCTTCTCAACAAACTCCTGCAAGAGTGACTGGGAGTACTCTCGCATCATCTTCGATGACTATCTTGACCGTAGCTAAAGAGATAATTCAACCAAAAGGCAGAGGTGATGAGCCTCCTCAAAAGAGGATTCCATTGGAGAAGACATGCGGAGATGGCTCACCTCCTATCATTGGTTCCATAGAAGAGGCGGTTTCTACAAACCTAGTAAAGCCTACGGCTGAGCCTATGAAAAGTGCAGAAATAGAGAAACCAGTTAAAGCTAGCACTTTGGGTACACAAGATGAAACCTTGATTCAAGATAATCCAAGGTGAGGGTCCCCTGTTATAGTAGAAGTGGGTGAGGATAGTTCCAACACTGCAACCACATAATCATATGAAGAGGTTGGAAAGCAACAGAAGGTTTCTCAAGTTATTAAATTAGTTTCCTCCTCTCCTACCTCAACTAATCCATTTTCTTATAGACCTAAATCTACTCCTTCGGTCATTAGGAAGTTGTTTATAGAAGAATTGGTCCCTGCCACCAAAGTTCCCAGTGCAGAGTCTTGGATAGAGAACACTCTAGAATGCGAGAGGAAGAGGATATAAGAAGGAGCTCCTAGCAAGGATGATCTTTCTCAGGCCTTACAGTCCAGTACCACCATGAGAAAATTGAAGAAAACAAATACATTGTCTACATTAGGCCGAGATCCAGAAACAAGGCACTTCACAGTGGAGGTAGCGAAGCCCACAAAAGAAGGCAGGATTGAGGATTTAACTACTTCTAATTTTGAGTTACAGTCATTTGACATGGGATTGGCTCATCATGATACCAAGGTGGATTGGTGGAAATCCACTAATATTTTAATTTAAGAAGATCTTGAGGAGCTCAAGACTGCTAAAGTTCAACTTAAAGAAGAAATCACTGAACTAACTAACTTTATCAAGAAGTAGTTACTCTAGTTGCAAGCATCCCTAGTGCCCAAACTAATTTTCACCCCAATGCTACAGAGAATCAAGCCATCATAGCCAAGTTGCAAGAATACAGACACTTTGGGAAGATTGGTAGAAGATGGATTGAGAGGCTAAAATCTAAAGGGCTTGTAGTTATTGAATAGCTGGGTGATGCTCTCCTAAAGTTGGAGAAGGAGAGAAACAACATTGATAAGAATTTACAGACTCTCACATCGAAAAGAGTGAAGTGTCAAGAATGTATAGTGATGCTACATGTAGTAGTCAAAATGAAGATTAAAGAGTCAATAAAGGCCAAGATCTTGTAGAAAGGATATGAGCCTTTAATTGAATGGCTTCAAAGTCTAGAATTTAAGACTGAGATGATCATCCAAGCTGAAGGAGGGTTGCAACAGACGGAAACCAAAATCAAAGAAGAACATAACAAATATTTTGAACTCCTTCAGGGTATTCACATGGAGGCACAAACAAGTGGTCATGGAAAAGAAATGATCGGGGTGATTAACATGCAGAAATCCTCCTCCGCTTATGTAGATAAGCTGGTAGAACAGTCTTCCTCCCACTTGGATAAGGTGCCGGAACTCCAATAGTTGAGCGTGTGCATCTATAAAGCCACAGGAGAACTGAAAGATTGGGTAGATGCATCTTAGAGTCTGGAAAATGATCACTCATGATGGCTGATCAGATATACAAATGTCCATATCAATAGGCATGAAGAGCTTATCCCAATTGTCACAACTGTCACCGCCTATAGGGAAAAATTAGATAAGGGGAAGAAAACGGAAGCATAAATATATTCCCTCTTATACTAAATTTTGACAGAGCTTGTAATGGATAAATGTTCATTTATCATTTTTGGTTAGGGAAGTTGAACCGTTTTGGTTACCCCCTTTTTTTAACGGTCCAAATCTGGGATCTATATGTACTATTTCAAAAATCAATGAAAAGGTCGGCTAAATTTTGGTGTGAAGAACTTCATTTTTTGCTGAGTCAAATTCATTTATGTTTGAATACCAATGTTTTAAATATTGCATTTCATTTTTCTTTCTATCAATTTGAATGTTTCTTTAAGTTAGATTTACAGTTCTAGATTAAACCGCAATTCTGTATTATGATTTGATACAGTTAGTTGAGGGGAAATTTGCTCGTCACTCATAGATTATGAGAAATGTTCTTATGAAATAGATTGATTCATCTTTGTTATCATCGATCTTTTAGTTTTGCATTTGCATCTTCATTATTTTCCCCTACATTACCAATTTTAGGATCTTGTATGATTTATGAAATCTTAAGATTGGTTAGATAGAAAGTTGAATCTTTTTGCCTGAGCTAGTTCCTGCCTAGGCCTAGTTTGGTTTACCTCTTCTGTTCTTAGGTTAAGAAAAAACCCCCATTAAATTAGGAAAGAACAAAATTCATTGAAGATTAATCACTTAAGAGAGCTATACCTTTTAATTCAGAGGGAAATTAGTTATTCAGTTACATTTCCCAACTTTTGTATTCGATTGTTTCTTTAATATTTGGGCATTCTAGAGTTAAAGTGAAAAACAACAATCTGTTTACCAACATATTTTTGGCGACTCTGCTGGGGAGATGAATAGTCACTAGACCAGAAGAAATATCATCAGGAAAGATAGTACTTCCACATGAAAATGTGACTCCTTTGTTTTAGCCAAACCTCAGATTCCACGATGGTCAAGAGGATATCATTTCCTCACTGAATACTTTTGCCTGGAGACACAAAAGAAATACTGAGCATTATAGAAACGCTAGTCAAGTGCTTGAACAAGAAGAAGTGAGAGAAGAAGCACTTGAATAAGCCATTCAAAGGAGGAATTTAAGAAGAGCACAATTCCAAGCAGAGCGTGAAGCTAGATTACCAAATTTGTGGAAATCCTGGAGTTTAAAAGATTTCTTAGAAGTATAAAGAAAGAAGGTGGTATAGACCCAGTCTTTGAGAGATTTGCAGAGATTGATTTTTCCATGATTGAAGTACCTGATCAAAGTGATAGAAATAATAAGGGAAAAAGTAGGCCTCCTTTGCCTCACAAAAAATTATCCCTTTTGTCTACCACCTATCAAGTGCTAAGCTTTCATGGAGTAGTTGCTCCTTCTATTGTAAACCTAGCACGTTATTTACTTTAGGCAGTTATGGCAGTCCCTTTGGCTGCCGCAGTTGGTCCTCTATAGTTGGAAGCATGTAACCCACTTCCCTTAGGGTCAAGGAAGAATTTTCCCAAAGTCTCTGGAGATGGGAAAGTATCTGCAGATGAACACATTGCTTATTTCTTTGCAGCCATTAATATATTAGTAGTACGAGAGGAGGATGTTGTAGTCAGATCATTTGTTGAAAGCCTTGTTGAGGGTGCAGCAGATTGGTTTCATCATTTTCCTATCTCTTCTATTATGGATTGGGCTTCTATGATAATGAATTTTGAAAGAAGGTTTAAAACTACCAAAGATGAGCATGCTCTGTTAACACAATTGAATTCTATCAAAAAAGAGACTTCTATAAGCATGAGAGATTTTGTTGCTAAATTTAACAAGCTAGTTAAACATATTCTAGCAGCCAATCAGCCTACTGCAGGTAATTTGAATTTTTTTTTCTAAGTGCTATGCCACCTGATATCAGCTATGATTTAGGAAGGACAAACCCAGCCAATTTGGATCTCGCTCAGAGGACTACTATAGAGTTAGAAGACCACATGATCTCGACAGGGAAATGGAAACAAGAGATACAAACCCAGGCTAGTAATAGCAATACCACATCATCAGATGAGATAATCCAAAAACTATCCAATGAGTTCATTGCTTTCAAAAGACAACTTCCCAAATTTAACAATCCTTACCAATGGAATTTTCAAGATCAGCCTGGAATAAATGGTGATGCGAGGAATGCTGATGGAAAAACATTACAATTGACTGCTCCTCAACAAAGGCTAGCCATAGAAGATCCTCCCAAAAGGGGAAACATGTGTGCTTTCCACCTAACAATAGATCGTGATGGATAAAGTTGTCCCAATGTAGCTCGTGCCTGGCAGATGCATCAAACAGATGAATGGAATGATGGAGTATCTAGAGGTGAGTTAGATTTGTGCTCACATGGCAACTCTGAAAACTTGTTTTTTTGTGTATGTATCAGATTCAGAATGAGATGTAGCATGTTATGCTACTATAGATGGGACATCTTATGCGGTATTAACCCAAAATTAGAAAGATAAATATTCAAGGATTATCTATTAAAGTCTCCCATATTGGTGCCACCCATTCAAGGAAGGCCATTAATTTTTTACATTTCGGCATTTGAGTCAGCACAAGGAGTGCTCTTGGCACAATATGATGACCAAGGCAAGGAAAGAGTTGTCTACTATCTTAGTAGAACATTGGTAGGCTATGAGCTCAAGTACTCAGCAATTGAAAAATCATGCCTTGCAGTACTCTTTTCTTCCCAGAAGCTAAGACAGTGCATGTTGAGCCATCAAACCAAGTTGATAGCATACATTGATCCCCTAAAGTATTTACTCAGCAATGCATCATTCATCGAGTGACTAGCTAAATGGGTGATGATCTTAAGTGAATTTGATCTAGAGTACATGGACAAAAAAGATATCAAAGGGAAATTAATTATAGAGAAACTAGAAGAGACACCCATACAGGATCATCAGCCTATAGTGTCCAACTTTCCAGATGAGTCCATTCTTACAATACAACCAGCAGTAGAGATTTGGAAACTATACTTTGATGGATCATGCACGAACCATGGCGCAGGAGTAGGGATAGTGCTCATTATTCCCAATAATGATGCGATCCCAAAATATTTTTGACTCAACTTTCCATTCATGAACAACATAGCTTAGTATGAATCTCTAGTAATCGGTGTGAAGACAACTATACAATGGAGGATCAAGAACCTCAAAGTCTATGGTGATTTATATTTAGTCATCAGCCAAGTAAACATTGACTACATGATAAAATATGAGAAGATGATCTCATATAGAGAGAAGATGGACAGGTTGCGCACTTCATTCTATTTTATTGTATTCAAGCAAGTACCAAGAGTTCAAAACAAAATAGAAGATGCGATGACTACCATAGCATCCTTGATCGATATGCCAGGCAATGAGACTAGATTCCATTTTCTGGTAGAGCAACTCATGATACTGACACATCAAGCACCAATAATAGAATCAACGTGCATCCTCATTGGTCCTAAAACCCCATGGTACCTGTAACACCCCAAAATTGGCATCTTGCAACCCTAACCAATTTTGTTGCATTTGTCATTCTTCTAAATCATCAAAGTCCTATTATACTAGGCAAATTCTGAGTTTTCACTGACTCTACTCGACCTG
>MU223858.1:687436-719622 GCA_018584345.1 Thuja plicata
ATTAGAGAGCAAATTGAAGAAAAGAAAGTTTCACTCATCTATTGCAAGGGTGAAGATCAAGTTGCAGATATTTTGACAAAGCCTCTTTCTAGAGAGAAATTTGAATTTCATTGTAAAAATTTGGGTTCGCTACCCCTTGATGTAAATCCCCCAAGTAAAGATTAAAGGGGGGTGTTAGAATTAATCTTTCCTTGGTTGAAAATATGTAATTAAAAGGATAAACCAAGGTATCCTTATTTTTATTTTTCCTCTAGTCCATGTAGGAGGACATGTCACTATTTTGTAATTCCTTTAATAAGGAAAATAGATATTCCTCCTTAAGAGGAATCACACATTTGTCACACACACAATATGAATGTGGCATCCATAGGAAAAGGGAGTTACATGAAAACTCCTCCACTCATCTCTACTTAAGAGATGTCTCTCACACACTTTCTTCAATAATCTTCTCCTCTATCTCTCAATCTCTCATTGCTCTCATTATTGTATTGAGCTTATTACTCTCATCCTTTAGGCTTTTTTCCATATTCTTATTCACAAAGGGGTGTTTCTTTGCTTTTCCCCTTACCAAAATCTCTTGGCTCTTTGTTGGATTCTTGAAGTTTCTCATATGCTTTGTGGTTGATCTTGAAATCTTTCTCTACTTTGGTTTATGGTAAAATCTTCTAACATTTCATTTTATTGGATTACTTCTTGTTTATGCTTTCATTCTTTTCATACTTCTTACAGTTTGAGTAAAGTTACTAACAAAATGGTGGAAAGTGCAAATGTGAGAATCGATGAGTTTGCAAAAAAGAATGATGAAGTAAAAAGGAACCTGAAGACTATGAGAAGTTTTTATATGTACAACTTGATGTTCTTGACACCTTACCAAGAACACCTACCGAAGAGGAAGCTGAGCAGAGAGCTCAACAATAGAATGATGAGGATGAAGCCCCAAGACCTACCAATCCTATTTTAGAAAAATATGTGAGAAGGTACCACTCCCCAAGCAAGGTTATTGGAAATAAAGATGCTAGAGTGATGAAAAGAAGAAAGCTAAGAGACAATACATGTTTGATATCTACATTTGAGCCAAATAAAGTTAAAGATGCACTAGATAATGAAGATTGGATGAAAGCAATGAAAGAAGACTTTGATCAGATTTAAAAGAGTAGTACATGGACTTTATTACCTAGGCCAAAGGATAAAAATCTTATTGGTACTAAATGGATTTTCATAAACAAGCTGAATGAGAATGGAGAAGTTATCAGAAACAAAGCAAGATTGGTTTGCAAAGGTTATGCACAAGAAGAAGGTATTGATTATGGAGAGAATTTTGCACCTATTTCTAGATTATAAGTGTTAGGAATAATAGTACACAAGACAACTGAGAGGGGGGGGAAATCAGTTGTGATATAGATTATTAAACTTTAAACTTTATAAACCAAAACTGCAATGCAAAAGATAACACAACAAATGGCAACACCATAACACAATACTTGTTGTCGAGGAAACCTTGTTAAAGGTAAAACCCTAATGGGAATTAGCACCCACAAATAATGTACTATGAGTATAGTATCCATGTTAAAATATTTATCCCTATTAGGAGCTTATTACAACATTACAGTATGCAGTCCCTGTTAGGAGACAGACCATGTTAGGACTCAAAGAAAAGTAGTAGGATCACTACCCAGGCATACTTCCCAAATAAGGTTAAAATCACCCTCAAGGATTCACAATTCGAACATGTGTATATAAAAAATATACTATCTAAAGAATTGTCTGATAGAAACTATATTTCCTTGGTTAGTTTCAATGAAGTATAATGATCAACTCTGCTTTACATCTAGCAGTCAACAAGCCTTGCAACTTCCATAATTATCTATATTTTCAATCTCTTCCACACCTTTCCAAAAGAAAAGATCTCACATACATACCTTCTTACAATAAATCTTTAGGTCGGGCAATTAAGCTTTCTTAATATACAAAAAATTGATTAGGTCAACCAATTAAGGCTTTCAATATAAAAATAATTATATAACCCCTTGCTAAGATACAAAAGGTACCTATAACAAGTAAACATCAAATAAAATCCATCACATATATTTCTAGATCTGCAATCCATGCTCATATTTCATTTTACATGCTACATGTCTAAAGTTGGCTACCAGATAGGTCTCCTCTAGAGTACATGTCAAAGATGATGTCACTAGTAATCACACAACAATCAAACTCAACCCATTATTCCAACATATGTCAACTATCCACCAGTAATCTCACTTCATCTTAAATATCTTTGCCAGAAAGATATACCTGAAACACAGAGACCTGCTCTGTCTAGTATCACAGTTGCAGTCCAGAAACTAGTCTTCACCAAATCAACTGTAACATCCACAATATGAAACATAAATCCAAGTGACCTTAAAAATAAGTTCAACACACATCATTCTTCATATATCCAACTTTGGTCATTCTAAATCATCCCTACAGTGTCCGTACACTTCTGTCAGTCAAGTAACCAGTTTGTCTTCTCCAAAGATACATATGTTGACATCAGTGAAAAAACATGAATATCAATAGTATGATCAATAGAAAAATTGATATCATCCAAAAATCTCCCCATTTGGCATTGATGGCAACATATTAGAAAATCTATCAACTCAAAAATACTTTCTCCTCTTAATATAATCTTCTCAATATCCTCAACACAAATCTCCCCAAAATGGTAGGGATTTTCACATAGGTTCCTTCTCCCTTTGGAAGTAATTGCAAAGGGTTCCATAACTCAATTGCAATGTTCTATATCTTTTTCAAATATTCATGTCCAATAGCCAGGTGCAGGATCACCCGAATGTGCTCTAGTGTTCCTTCGATCACTCCCCTGAGGATTAGATCCATACATCAAGTTCAAAAGGTGATATAGCTCTGAAAGCCACTGGACTCATTTATATCTATATCAATTAATTACCACTGGGAGGGTCCATCACCCCAAGAATTCTTCTAAGATATTCAAAAGCATCTTTTAGAAAATGTTTAGTAAATATATATATTATATGTTCCTTTGTGCTAATTTATTCCAATTTAATTTCTTTCTCTACTACCTTCTCCCTCAAGAAATGATACTTAATAGAAATATGCTTAGTCTTTGAATGCATTACAGGATTCTTTGACATGTTTATTGTGTTAGTGTTATCACAATGGATAACCACTGGCTCTTTAAAAATTATTCTAATGTCTTTCAACATTTGTTTCATCCAAACAACTTGTGTGCAATTTATTGCAGCAACAACATATTCTGACTCAACAGTGGATTGAGAAATACAGTTCTGCTTCTTTCTCAACCAAGAAACCATCCTTTTCCCAAGGAAAAATGCACCACCACTTGTACTTTTTTTTTCATCTACATTACCTACCCAATCAGCATCAGTATAAGCCTGTACAGTAAAATCATCTGATTTTTCATACCACAATCCATATTCTATTGTCCCTTTCAAATATCTGAAAAATTCTTTTCACAGTAGCAAAATGTGTTTCTTTAGGATCTACCTGATATCTAGCCACAATTCCAACTGCATTAGTAATATATGGTCTAGTTTGAGTTAGATATTGTAGACCATGAATCATAGATCTATACTTTGTCTGAACAACACTTTGAGTCTCATCATTACTAGTTAATTTGTGTCCAGTCACCATAGGGGTTCCAATAGGTTTACAATCTTCCATTCCAAATTTCTTCAACATTTCCTTAAGATACTTGGTCTGAGATATAAAAATGACATTCTTACATTGATTAATTTGCAAACCAAGAAAAATTTTGATTTCATCAATCATTGACATCTCAAATTCATTTTCCATTTCTTTATAGAACTTCTTACTCATCTTGTCATTGCCTCCAAAAATGATATCATCAACAAAACCTCTATAATCAAGATTCTATCTTCATCAGTTCTTAAATATAAATTACTGTCTGTAATACCTTTCCTAAAACCAATATGAAGTAAGTGCTTGTCCATCCTTGCATACCATGCCCTCGGTGCTTGTTTCAGTCCATACAGTGCTTTCTTCATCTTACAAACCATGTTTTCATCATCTTTTAAAGGAAAACCATCAGGTTGCTCAATGTAAACTTCTTCTTCCAGATCACCATTGAAGAATGTTGACTTCACATCCATCTGATAAAATTTAAAGTCTTTATGCACAACATAAGCTTGAGAAATAATCTCTCAGCTTCCAATCTAGCAATAGGAGCAAATGTTTCTTCATAGTCTATGCCTTCTTGTTGCGAATAGCCTTTACATACAAGTCTAGCCTTGTTTCTTACCATTGTTCCTTCTGCATCCATCTTGTTTCTGAAAACCCATTTAGTACCAATCACATTTTTTTTCTTAGGTCTTGGAACCAATTCCAAAGTATTGTTTTTCTTTATGTGTTCAAGTTCTTCTTCCATAGCTTTAATCCAAGATTCATCTCTACATGCTTCATCAGTCATTTTCGGTTCAACTTGAGAAATCAAAAAAATTTCTTCTCT
Source organism: Thuja plicata (assembly GCA_018584345.1). NCBI lineage: Eukaryota > Viridiplantae > Streptophyta > Pinopsida > Cupressales > Cupressaceae > Thuja > Thuja plicata. Next base: position 691,947 of record MU223858.1, read on the forward strand.
AGCTTTAGATCTAGTCATCATGCCCTTACTTACATAACCAATTATTTGATCTTCAAGATGGTTCTTCTTTACATACCTCAGTGTCTTAGGAGTCTCAATAACCTCAATCAATTCATCTTCAATCTCATTGTTAATCATCAGAGGTTGTTCAGGTTCAGCAGTAACTTCTTTCATTTTTGTAATCTGACCACAATCATATATTCTTTCCTGAATCTGAAACTTTTCATCTATCCTCACATTGGTACTTTCAATCAACTTCCTCAATCTCATATTATAACATTTATATGCTTTTCTCTTAGTAGAATAACCAAGAAAGATTCATTCATCACTTCTAGCATCAAACTTTCCTATCTCATTGTCTATCTTGATATAACATTTACTACCAAATATTTTGAAATATTTCATAGTAGGTGTCTGATCAAACCATAATTCATAAGGATTTTTGCCTGTACCTTCTCTGATCTAAATTTTGTTCAAAGTGTACACAGCAGTACCAATAGCTTCTCTCCAATGAACATGTGATACATTACCTTCCAGTAGCATAGTCCTTGCAAGATATAATATAGTTATGTTTCTTCACTCTGTAATCCCACTCTATTGTGGTGTCCTAGGTGCAGATGTCTGTCTAAATATTCCATGTTCTTCATAGCATGAATTGAATAACTCAGATGTAAACTCACCACCTCTGTCTAATCTCAAACACTTTATCTTTAGGCTAGATTCATTCTCAACTTTTACTTTAAATAACTTGAACTTATCAAGTGCTTGAGATTTCTCTCTCAAATATGTAACCCCCATCATCCTATAAAAATCATCAACAAAAATTATAAAGTACGTTTCACCATAGTATGATCTAGTTCTATTAGGACCACACAGATCTGTATGCACCAGTTCCAACTTCCCTTTTGCTGAATAAGCTTTTCTTTTAAAAGTGACTCTAGTTTGTTTCCCCATAACACACTCTCTACACATAGTGTTAGATGGTTTCACAATCTTAGGTAGATCCCTTATTTCTTTTGTCATACTCGCCTTCACAATGTTATCAAAGTTAACATGAAAAAATCTTTTGTGCCATAACCAACTATCATCAACCTTCACAATAAAACAAGAAGCTTCAGATGTGTTCAATTCAAATATATTACCTCTAGATTTAGTACCAGATGTGATCAAGACTCCTGATTTAGTTCTGATAGAGCATTTCCCATCAATGAATTTCAATTGATAACCCTTGTCCACTAATTGTCCAACACTCAACAGATTATGCTTAATCCCATCAACAAGTAATACATTGTCAGTATTAGTCTTCCCATCCAGAGAAATAGATCCTATTCCAATGATAATCTTAGGAGTATTGTCACCAAATCTGACAACACCACCATCATGTCTTTTCAAACTCACAAACTTATTTTTATCTCCAGTCATATGGTGTGAACAACCACTATCTATAACTCATTCAGATTTCTTTTCAACACAGGATAATAAGGCTTTTTCTTCATGCATAGGTTCATCATCCTTAATGTCAATAAATCCAATTTCATCATAGTCATCATCATCATCAGATACACCTTCACTAGCATAATAAAATTCCTTGTCTTTTGAATACTTATATTTGAATAATTTAGGTTTGTACTTCGAAACTTGTGTAGGACATCTAGATGCAAAATGACCAATCTTGTTACATGAAAAACATTTCAAAGGTAATTTGCCTTCAAATTTTCCATTGCCTCTCTTTTCTCTTCTAGTAATCAGTGCCACTAGTTCATCTAGCTTTCTTTATTCTTCCTATATCTATTCCCATTCTTTAGCATAGTCTCCAAGCTCTTCTCTCATATCACTGCCGCTGCTACTTGCATTTCCAGATAAGGTCTTTTTATTCTTATGCACAATCGCCTTGAATGCTCACTCAACCTTAGGTAAAGAATCTCCCAATTTTGTAGCCTCAAAAGTAGTTAGCTTTCCAATCAACATCTCTCTAGTGAAGTTTGGTGTCAAAAGTATAATTTCCTCTATAGCTTGTACTTTGGTTCTATAGGCAGGTGTCAAAGATTTGAGTATCTTTGCAATCACTTCTTCCTCATTATAAGTACCTCCAGAGTTTCTAATGCCAGTAACTACTTCATTAATTATTTAGCCATATGCCCTAATGTTCTCATCTTCTCTCATCTTCAGTGATTCCATATTTTTCTTCCATTTTTGTAGTTTTGCATGTATAATAAACTTGTCTCCAATATACAATGCTTCTAATCTTGTCCATATCTCATGTGCAGAATCCGGGTCTTTTACTTCTATGAATTCACCTTCAGAAAGTGCATTGATCTGTGATTCCCTTGCAACCATATTTCATGAAAATAACTTATTTTCATCTTTAGTAGCCTTCTCTAGGTCATCTTCAGTTTATATCTTTGCATTATTCTTTGTGATCATCCAGTAGTCAATACCCAAACATAGAAAATGTGTTCTCATCTTGTTTTGCCAATTGTCAAAGTTTTCAGGATCAAATTTTGGTCTATCCTTCCTGTAGTAAGTCGTCTTTAGGATCACCTCAAGCTATTAAGATTTCTCTCTAAGGACCAGTAGCTCTGATACCAATTGTTAGGAATAATAGTCCACAAGACAACTAAGAGGGGGGGTGAATCAGTTGTGATATAGATTATTAAACTTTAAACTTTATAAACCAAAAATGCAATGCGAAAGATAACACAGTAAATTCCAACACCATAACATAATACATATTGTCGAGGAAAACCTATTGAAGGTAAAACCCCAGTGGGAATTAGTACCCACAAATAATGTACTATGAGTATAGTATCCCTGTTAAAAGATTTATCCCTTTTAGGAGATTATTATAGTATTACAGTACACAATCCCTGTTAGGAGATAGACCCTGTTGGGAGTCAAAGAAAAGTAGCAGACTCCCTTCCCATGCATACTTCTGAAAGAAGGTTATAACCACCCTCAAGGATTAACAATCCAAACATGTGTATATAAAATATATACAATCCAGTGAACTGTCTGATAGAAATTGTCTTTGCTTGGTCAGTTCCAATGAAGTATAATGATCAACTCTACTTTACATCCAGTAGTCAACAAGCCTTGCAGATTCAACAATTCTCTATCTTTTCAATCTCTACAACACCTTTCCAAAAGAAAATATCTCACATATATACCTTCTTACAATAATTATTTAGGTCGGCCAATTAAGGCTTTTAATATAAAAATAATTATATAACCCCTTGCTAAGATACACAAGGTACCTATAACAATTAAACATCAAATACAATCCATCACATTTATTTCTAGATCTGCAATCCATGTTCATATTTCATTTTACATGCTACATGTCTGAAGTCGGCTACTAGATAGGTCTCCTCCATAATATACACCACTAATGATGTCACCAGTAATCACATAGAAATCAAACTCAACGCATTATTCCAACATATATCGGCTATCCACCAGTAAGCTTGATTCATCTAAAATATCTTCACCAGAAAGATATACTTGAAACACAGAGACCTGCTCTGTCTAGTATCACAATTACAGTCCAGAAACCAGTCTTTACCAAATCAATAGTAACATGTGCAATATACAACATAAAGCCAAGAGACCTTAAAAATAAGTTCAACACACATCCTTCTTCATATATCCAACTTTGGTCATTTTGAATCATCTGTACAGTGTCCGTACACTTCTTCTAGTCAAGTAACCAATTTGTCTCCTCCATAGAACCATATGTTGACATTAGTGACAAAACATGAATATCAATAGTATGATCAGTACCAAAACTGATATCATCCAACAAGGAGTTAGAATACTTCTAGCTTATGTGACTTACAAAGGATTCAAAGTTTATCAAATGGATGTCAAGTCTGCATTTCTGAATGGGATACTTGAAGAAGAAGTTTACATTGAGCAGCCTGAAGGATTTGTTGTGAGCACAAATAAGAACAAGGTATGTAAATTACACAAATATATTTATAGTTTGAAGCAAGAACCCGAGCATGGTATGAGAGATTTCACTCTTATCTAATCAAAATAGGATTTAAAAGAACACGTGATAACAATAATGTTTACTTGAAGTGTGACTGTGACAAAAAGGTTTTGATTGCTGAAATTTTCATTGATGATATTATTTTTGGAGGAAATAACACCTTATGTAAGGCATTTGCTGATGAAATGAGAAAAGAGTTTTAAATTTCAATGATTATAGAGATTAAGTTCTTTCTAGGTCTACAGATACAACAAGTTGTAGAAGGGATCTATATTAGACAAGCCAAGTATATCAAAGAGATCCTCAAAAAAAAATCATGGAAGATTCCAAGCCTGTTGGAACACCGATGGTCATAGGATGTAAATTGCCAAAAGAAGATGAGACAAAAGAGGTGGATTATACTCTTTACCGATCCCTGATTGGTAAATTGCAGTATGTTGTTCACAGTAGACCTGATATAGCACACACAGTTGGGATTGTTGCAAGATTTTCTTCTAATCCTAAGGAAATACATATGTCTGCAGTTAAGAGAATTTTTAGATATCTGAAAGGAACTAAAGATTTTGGTTTATTATACAAGAAAGGAGGTACTTTTGATCTACAAGTCTACACTAATGTAGATTGGGCTGGAAATATTGATGACAAGAAAAGTACTTGTGGAGGAGCATTCTTTCTAGGTGAAAGATTGGTCACATGGCTAAGCAAGAAGCAGAGTTGCATTTCACAGTCTACTGTCGAGGTAGAATATGTTGTTGCTTCCATGAATTATGTGAATATTTTTTGGATCAAATAGCTACTTGAAGGTATGGAAGATTTTATCTCAGATCCTATTACTATTTTTTGTGATGACATACGTGCTATCAACATATCAAAGAACTTGGCTATGCATTCAAAGACCAAGTACATTTCTATCAAGTATGACTACTTGAGAGAACAGGTTCAAGATAAAAATGTAGTATTGGAATATGTAAATTCAAAGGAACAACTGGATGATATCTTTACAAAACCACTACCAAAATATGCTTTTGAGTATCTCAGAGGTAAATTAGGGGTTCTTCCTCTATCCAATATTCACTAAGAAGCATGAGGCATGTTGCATCAATTCTATATTTTATTAGAATATCTATTCTTTAATTGATGTTAGTATGACACACTTTAGGTCATTCCTGAAGTTGTGTGGAGATTTATGTATACAATGAATATTTGTACATGTAAGGTATAATCCACCACTAAAACAATTTTTCAGGAGTATAAATTTTTGGCATTATTGTCAAAGAGGGAGAAAATGAATTCATGACATTTATCCACAAGGGAGATATTGATGAAAGAGGAAGAGAGTGAATTTCTACTATTTACTCATGAAGGATTGAATCATAAATAGAACTATCAACTCAGAGGGAGTAATGACAAAGGTTGAAAATATAGAGAATTGCCATCATCAATTTCTATAGTAATACTATAGTGTTTCCATCAATACCAAAGAGGGATATTGTTAATCAACTGATGGAGATGATAAAGATTGCATGATAATAGGTATATATGTTTGTAGAAATGGTTAGATCAGTTGTTATTTTTTCATTGATGTCAAGCAATTGATTACTGGTTTACATTGAGTTACCATATCATAAGAAGGAGAAGTTAAATGGGTGACAAATATAGATTAGACAATGATGAAGTAATGTTGATATAGTTGGTTGCTACTATATATTTAATGATATCAATTTAATACATTTGATTGATTAAGTTAGAGATTGAAAAGAGTTAAGTTATGATTGAAAAGAGTTACTCTACTAAGCTAGACAGAGTCAGTTGGTATAGAGTTGTGTAATTCAGTTTCAGTTACTGAGCAATGCGAATGAGTTAGGCACTGAGCAGTGAACAAAGTTAGTTACCAATTTGGAAGGTCAGTTACCGAGTACAATATATTGATTGAGAATGATGATAAGATCAAATTTAATACAAAACTATGATGATCTAGATGTTGATAGGGATTAAAGGAAGTTTTTTAGAAGATCTAAAAGCAATAAAATGCAATGAGAAGATCTATGGTGAAGATTAAGTGGTTAAACATGATTATTAGAGTTCCAAGAAAAAGTTCAAGTTATGAGGTCAAAGTTAAATGGTTTATCGAGCTAAGATTGGTGAAGAAGCTGATCGAATGGCTGAGAGAAAATAATGGAAAACCTAAGAAAGAATATTAAGAGACAAAAATGTTTCTATATAAATGATTAGAATTAATGAGAGATATGATGTTGGCAAGTTGAATTGAGAAGTAGAAGAAGCTGAAGAACAGAAGTTACTGAGTAGAGAAGAGAGTGGAAAGAGTAGAATCTATAGTCTAGAGAAGAGATAAATGGAGTATGTGATGCCAGTATTCATGTTCGAATAAAGGATCTGACCCAAGAAAAGGTAGCTATTATATTTACAGATTAAAGTTTTACTGTTGCTTATTAGCATTTGGAACAGAGAAAATCTCTTAACTGAGTGGATTTAATGGTCCTATTTGTAAATCCTAGAAGTATGTGACATTCCAAAAGAGTGTTTAAAGACCTCTAACAAGTTCACTCCTAATAGGGTTAAGATCTTAACAGAACTGAGATAAAACCCTTAACAGGGTCACATCTAGAAAACGTGTTTGTAATCTTTAACAGGATAAGTTCTTAACCGAACATACTTTAGAAGGGTACATTTTTATTGTGGGTCACAATTCCCATAGAGGTTTTTCCTTTATTGGTTTTCCTCATTAAATATGGTGTTAACTAAGTTTGAATGATTGATTTTCATATTATGATATGTATGGTTGTTTAAGTTATTAAGTTATTTGGTGAGTAGGTCATTACTGTATTCAGTTCTACTGAGTGAATCAGTGAGCTAAGTTTTAAGTATTTAAGTTTGATTTTGTCTGATTCACCCTTCCTCTCACTAGACCAGCACATTTTTAGATGATTACAAGAGGAATTCTCAATCAATAATATCCTTCTTTCCCTCTGCATACATTCTTCCTTCAATGCAAGTGACTATGAAAATATCTACATTGATTATCTATAAGTGGTATTCATAGATCTATGTATTTGTGAGGGAGTCCTTGATTCTATTCTACAATCCAAGTTCAACTCCTTGAATTAAAGAAAATTCAAACATCTTCATGGGTATGGGTGATTCTGACATCTGTCCATGAGGGTTCATGCAAGGTGAATCAAACATTTACCATTTTACATACTTTCTTTTATGAAATTTCCTCTCATTTTCAAGGTTTTTTCCTAAACAAGGTTTTACCAAGGTGAACCCCTTTTACCGAACCTTTTCTCCATTTTTCTATGTGCAAAAATAGCTTAGGGAGATATCAAATTTTTTTTGGTAGATCAAGAATAGTCAGAGAGTCCACGAGAGTTTTAGTCAAAAGTGCCTAGAACAAAATGCCTAAAATATTGTGTTCCTAGGTACATAATGTTTGAACCATTATGTACTCAAAAATTTCAATCTAAACTAAAATCCTAGGTTAGTACATCAATCTGGACCCTGATTCAGCTCATTTCTAGTTTTTGGCAGTTAGTTATCAGTCTATTATTTCTAGTTTTGTCTCTATTTGTCTGTTTTGCCTTGTACATTTAATCTTTCATCTTTCCATTTTAAATTTACACATTTTTAGTGAAGGATCATTGTCCCATAACACACTTGGGTCCTACTTGAGCCTATTGGGACGTCTTCCTTCTGAGCGTGCAATTTGGAAAAGGAGTAATCTACCCCTTTGCATTGCTTCCCTTTGCTTTGTGTACATTTTTGGTGAACCCGAGGTATGACATTTCCTCTTCTGATTTTGGTGGTTAGATATCCTTTGTATGCATGTTGTGCTTCTAGGTTCACCTCATTGTACATTTTTGGTGAACCCGATGCATTACATTTCCATTCTAATTTTTGGTTTTTGATCCCCTTTAAACATTAGATCTTCATGTTTGATTTGATAGTTAGATGTGAAATTGTCCTTAGTTGATGATTATTTGCATATCTCTTTCAAACTTCATATTTACATTAGATCTATCTATCTTCTATCTTCTTGTGCTTGAGTTTTATTACATTGAATCCTACCTATAGCATTTTGGTTAGGAGAACTCGTAGACTTATGGGTTCCTTTGATCCTGGTTCCTCTATGTTTCCTAAGAATATTGATGGGACAAACATGCTTACTAATGGAATTCCTCCTATTTTTGAGAAAAATTCTTCCCACAATTTTCATGATTAAGATGAGACCTTAAGAGTTCCTCCTATGCAAGTGCAAAATCTTTCTTGTGACTTTGAAAATTTGACCAATGGTTAGGACAAGAAAAATCTAATTCTGAGATCATCTTTGCAGTAGAAGGTTTGAGGAAGATAATTTACAATGATGAACATGGTTTTAATATCTTGTGTATTATCTCTGATCTTATTTATAAAAATTTCAAACATATTAGAGATTGTTCCAATTATCTAGGTTTCATTCCACCTACCACTAGTGTTGAGATCTCCATTCCTATTCCTACCTCAATACCTAGTGTCTCCACTTATGCTCCACCTCTCATAACCACTTCCATTCAAAACACCAATCCCACACATGTTAGCATTCCTAATCCTATTTTTTGTCCTCCATCAAGTGTTCCATGTGTTTCCCTACCTTCATCCATGCCTACCTACAATAGTGTTCCATTTTCATATTTCATTGTTCCTTACACTACCCATAATGGTCCAAACCTTTTACACATATATCCTACCACTCTTTCTACTAAATCCACTATCAATAGCTTATCTCAAATCATTTCATCCTTGTAAAAACAAATTGTCTCCATGACTCAATCCAAGTTTAACATTCCTACTTGTAACATTGCTATTCCTTTGTCCTTAGACATCATTTTTGTTGTTATCCCTCAATAGATGGAAATTCCTCATTTAGATACTTACAATGGTAAGGGTGATCCCTTGAATCATGTTAAAACCTTTCAAACATTGTGTACTGATTTCTCTCATGATTATAGGTTCATGGCTAAATTTTTTACTAGAACCTTTAAAGATAAATCCTTGCAATGGTATTGTTCTTTGCCTCCTTGTTCTATTGATTGTTTTCAAAAACTTACTAATTCTTTCATCCAATAATTTCAAATCAATATTGGTCCTAAGATTTCTTTAACTAATTTGATGCATTATAAAAAAGATGTTAAATAAAAAGTGACTGATTTCATTGGTAGATTTAAGCATTTGCATTCTCAGATTTCTTATCTTATGCCTGATATTGATGTTCAACATATTTTCATTGATAATTTACAAAAAATACATTAGAGATAAGATATTTATTTTTGGATTCTCTTCCTTTACTCAATTGTGTGTAGTACTTCATAATTATCAGCTTCAAGTGAGTCAATTTGAGAAAACCACTCCAATGGCTCTAGTTGATAAGAGTGATGTTGCATCCCAATCCTTTCAAAATTTTAAAAATACTAAGGGCTTCATCAAGATAAATAATTTATCAAACCACATTGATGATCAAGTGACAATAACATCCAAAGGTGTGGCTCCTTTATCATATGTTCTCATACCTTCTCATAATTTTACACCTCTTTCTAAATCTTTGCATAATGTGATGTTGAAGTTGATTTATGCTAATGTTTTACAACTTCCTCCCATTAAACCAATTGACACATCCAAACCTTTTCCTAAGTCCTTTGATCATAAAGATTTTTTTCAATACCATCGTCAACCTAGCAATGATACTAAGAAGTGTTTCCATTTGAAATATGTTATTCAAGACCTCATTAATTCTAATATTATATCTATTGAGGGTGTTAATGATCAACAAAACAAGTTTGTATCACCTTCCAACCAAAACTTACAAATTTATACCAATCCTTTACCTTATCATTTGACCAGTACTATTGAGTCTACTTAATATTTACCTTTTTCCTCCACCCATGTTGTTGACTATGATGTTGAGTGTAACGAATACTATAATGTTGTCAACCTTATTGATCAATCCAAACTTAAACCCAAAAAACAACCAAAACCTGAGTCTAAGCTTTGCATTATATTTAATCTTAATGATATTATTAAAGCACCTGATGGTCCTTTGTACATTATTGCAAAGGTTAATTATCTATTTTATCATGGTGTCCTTATAGAGCCTACTTGCATGGTGAATTTTATAACTGAAGAAAATATTTACACTTGGCAATTGTAGTGAGATTTATATGAAAAATTTGATGTAATGATTAAAATTGTCAATGGTTTCACTTTTCCTACCCATGGTTCCTAGTTTTCCCATAGATTGTGGTGGTAAAACCCTATATGTCACCTTTGTTTTCATCCCAACTTTTAATTAGTTTCAAGTTAGACTTGGTCTTCCTTGGCTCACTTCCATGAAAGTTGCAGTCTCTCCTATCCATAAGTGTTTGAAATTTCCCCATGATTGAGAAATCATCACAATTAATCATAGTCTCTATCGTCCTTTAGTGCATCAAGGGAACTTTGACCTTGACTCTTTTTTACCATCCATGACTCAACCAATCCAACCTCACAAAGACAATATTTTCTTATCCTATCAAAAATTCAAAATCTACAAGATTTGTGAGCTTACCGATCCTAAGATTGTTCCATCTCATTTCCCTGGACCTAGACTTCTTTCTACACCTACTAATTATGATTTAGTTTCACCTCCTATATCCTATAAACATTTTTTTTATGTTATCTTTCAACCTAGTGTTGTTCCTTCTATTCTTCCCACTAAAGAAGAAAAGGACCCGATGCGGATTGATCCTAAACCAACTCAAATTTCAAGAAAAACCAAACCTAACCATTGTGCTCATGACCGTCACCATAAATTTCATGTTGGAGAACGTGAGTGTGCTTCCCAAAACCTTTCATCCCATAAGATACCTATTTATTCCTTGATTCTCTTTGAACAACCAATGCAGAGCCCAAGGGAGGAAGTTAATTTAAAAAATATGAAATTGAACAAGATTGATAATTCTATTTGTATCTTAGATTCTATTGCAATGAATTTGGATGAATAAGATACTCTTAATGATGATGATTTAAATGTTTCTAATGTAAATAATGATTTCAATGCTAGTGATTCTGATGATATGTATGATCTCATTGATAGTATTCATGATCTACCAGCTAGTTTTGCAAAACAATTATCTCTCAGTCCTAGTGACGAACAAAGTGACTCATCTTCATAGCATGGTCCTTTTTTGGAATTGTATAGTGTTCCATCTTTTTTTATTGATGTTTCTCCTCTTGTGTGTTTCCCACCTTCCCTAAATAGTACAGACCGAGATGGGTGGAAATCAATATGCTTGACTATCTCTTCTTATGGGGTGGATTCATTTTGTTTTCCTATTGTATTTTGCTTCCCCTGTGATGTGTTTCTTTTTATATGTTTTGTTTATATTTCTTTAGATGAACCTTGTTTCTCTATGGCATAAGGTGATAAAGGAATTTATATGTCATTACATTCCTCTATATGTATCTCACTTCTTCTATATGTTGTTACATGTTATGTTGTGCATGTGTTATTGTTCATAAATTTTCTTTTGTGTTTTCAGATTAGGCATGATGGAAAATGATAACTACCTATTATTTTTGGTCTCTGTGATGTCGACCCAAAAATAATCTTCTTTGTGTATATTACATGTTTTTCTTCCATTGTTCTCATAGTTCTACTACCTTTGGGGAATGATGACATTACATTTTGATATAATATTGATATACATAAGTTATCATATAATCATACTGACCCCTAAGTTAGTATATCCCTTTCATGATCTCTTTTTTAATGTGTTTCATTTCCCTAGGTTTTTCCTTGCTATGGGGCATCTCATAGTGGAAATGTCTCTTATGGGTACATTTATACTCCATTAAAGTAATTTATCTCATTAAGGCAATTGCAATCGCTTAAATGTGGGAGCATACACTATGCTCCTTGTTTCACATTTTCCACACACAGAATGATTCAATGCAATATCTTATGTAGATGGATAAGGATACAATTGTTTCCTAGCATCCATATTTACATTATCATTGTTAGGAATAAGGTGTCTCAACCTTGTATATTTCCTTACATTTTATATTTTCCAAATGTCGGCACTTTGGACAATGTGTAAGGTAATCATGACTGAAATGGTTATGACAGATTCCTATGACGGTCATTAATATTTGTAAGAGATAATTGTGGAAGACTCGATGATGGGTGAAGACATGCAAGACATATGGAAGTTGATTATGTTGAGTACTGTACACTCTTCTACAATTGTGGGGTTCAGGTTCCTATTTTCTTGGAGAATGCTAAAACCCTAATACGGTCGCCTTTGGAAGTTGCCCTAAAAAGGGAAGCGCATGATATAAGTGTTTTTTAGGGTTTTGAATCTATAGAGAAGTTAGTGTATTTTTGGTATGTTGTTATGATGTCAAATTTGTCTTCAAGTATTGATTATCTCCTGAAAGAACTTGCATTGCAAGTGTATTGTAAACAATAGTAGTTTTGATTAATACATTGTGCGGGTTTTGGAGTGCTAGGGTTTTTTACCAAAAGGTTTTCCCCAGGGTAAATCATTGTGTCATTTTCATTTTTCTATGTATGCATGTTATTGTATTATCATTCTATAATTGCTAAGGGTTAAATCTGAATTTGCATGATCCTCTTCTTGGGAGTTTAGTGTAGGGAACTATTTTTCGCACAGTTAGTTTCCTTTTAGTTGGTATCAGAGCCTGGCCAGTTTTGGTTCTATTTGTTAGGGTACAGGTTTTTTGAGCTAATCTCCAGTTCAGTGGGAGTATTGTTACAGAGTATTCATAACCTTATTGTAGGAAGAGATGGCAAGTTCTTCATATAGTAGAATGGAGGTGGAAAAGTTCAATGGCACAAACTTTGAGTTGTGGAAACTCAAGATGGAAGACATGCTCATAGACCGTGATGTATGGGAGGTAGTTGATAATGATATCAAACTAGTAAACATGCCTCAAGTAGATTGGGATCTCAAGGATCAGAAAGCTAAGGGTGTCATTAGACTTTTTCTAGCAGATTCTTTTCTCCTGAATGTTCTCGATGAGAAAACCACAAAAAAATTGTGGACATGGCTTGGGTCTGTGTATTAGGCCAAGTCCTTGGTGAAAATATTGTTCTTGAGAAATAATTTGTATTCTCTAAGAATAGATGAAGGAGGATCTGTTTCAGATCACCTAAACGCATTTAACATGTTGATTGTACATTTTACATCAACTGGTGTCAAGTTGGAGGAGGAGGATCAATGTATGACCTTGCTATGTTCCTTATCTGATTCATGGGACCATCTTGTGATGGCCCTTGGGAGTACTATTGTCACTTTCCAAATGGATGATGTGGTGTCTTCATTATTATCTAAATAGATGCAAAGAAAGACTTCTTATTCAACCAAGGAAGCCCTTGTTGTTCATGGAAGATCCAAAGACAGAGGAAAGAAAAATGACAATAATTCTAAAAAGGGTAGATCCAAATCTTGTGGGAAATCTAAGACTCTTGGAAAGTCTAAGGTAACATGTTGGAACTGTGGTAAGAATGGGCTCTTCCATAAGGATTGCAAAGAGCCAAAGAAGAACAAGAAAAGCCTAGATTCAGATTCTAAAAAATCTCAAGAAGATGGCGATGCTTTTGTCGCAGCCTTGGCCACTCATGCATCTGATGATGTGTGGTTGATTGACTCAAGTGCTTCTTTTCACATGACCTCTCATTGAATTTGGTTCTCAAAGTATGAGGAGTTTGATGGTGGAAAGGTGTACTTGGGTGATGAATCTCACCTAGAGATAGTTGGATGAGGAAGAGTCACTATCAGATTCCTTGATGGACGAGTAAAGGGGATCAACGGGGTAATGCGCATCCTGAGTTTGGAATGAAACCTATTATCTTTAAGTATGCTGAATGATGTAGGTGTGCAAGTTATTTTTTTGAAACATGGATGCAAGATGATTAGAGGATCTATGGTGCTCATGAAAGGTACTAGGAGAGGTACCCTATTTCAGATGGATGCTTGCACTTCATAGTGCAATAGTTCTTCTGTCTCAAGGAAGAGAGCAGCAGTCACTTCATCTCCACCATCTGAACCATCAGTGAAGAAGTATGTGGTAATGGGTTTCGATGGTAGTGCAGCAAGTGTACCTAAGGGTGCTAACACTTTGGAAGGAAAACTTCCTTTAGAAAAGACAATGTTGTGGCATATGAGATTTGGCCACATTGGTGAGAATGTAAGGAAACTCAAGTGCAAAACCAGCTTCCTACACTAATCTCTAAAGGAAAATATTGTGCAAATTCTTTAAATCCTTACAATTTCAGATTCGTTAACTACTTTAACAATGATATTGCAGCCATATACCATGCATACAGAAAATAGAGAATAACACAATGATTTACCTTGGGGAAAACCTTTTGGTAAAAAACCTCAGCACTCCAAAACCTGCATAATTTATTATCTTCAACACAATGGTTACAACACACTTGCAATGCAAGTTCTTTCAGAAGATAATCGACACTCAAAGACAAATCTAGTAGCACCAGATCATACCAACAATACATTCTTTTTCTATATCTGTCTGCAACCCTAAAAAATGCTTATATCATGCGCTTTCCTTTTTAGGGCAACTTCCAACGATAGTCGTATTAGGGTTTTACCATTCTCCAAGAAAATAGGAACCCTACCCCACGATTGTGGAAGAGTGTACAGTACTCAACTTTATCAATTGCCACATGTCATTGCATGTCTTCACCCATCATTGAATCTTCTAGAAATAGCTCTTATGTGTCATAGGAATCCATCATAACCGTTTCAGCCATGATCTCCTTACACACAAGTCATGATGCTGACACATCAAGTGGAGTGACACATCAACATGCCAACTAGACATGTACACTCAAACTTAATTATATTATTTGCGAAAAATACATTTTACAAAACAAATAATAAGAATAGGAATTATCCAAGGTTGAGACACCTTATTCCTAACATTCTCCCACTTGTCGAACACCTTGTAAGAGCAATAGGAACATGACAGGAACTAACCGCTATAGGCCAAAAGGCCCATAGACTCCGAACACCATCTGAACTTCACAGTGCCCACTGGTTTTGTTAATGCATCTGCAAAATTCTTCACAGTATCTACCTTCTCCAAATTTACCTTTCCATCTTCCACCATATCTCTCACAAAGTGAAACTGCACATCAATGTGCTTTGTTCTGGCATGGAAAGTTGGATTCTTCGCAAGGAAAATAGTGCTCTGACTGTCACACCAAATAGCAATCTATTCTGCATCAACACCAACATCAGAACACAATCTCCTAAGCCAAATGGCTTCCTTACAAGCATGATTAGCAGCCATGTACTCAGCTTCTGTAGTGGACAAAGCAACCACAGGTTGTCGTTTACTCATCCAACTCATGGCACCACCAAACATAGTGAACACATAAGCACTGGTGGATCTCCTGCTGTTAATATCACCTGCCCAATCTGAATCCACAAACCCACGAATACAAACTGAATTTATAAAGTATTGTCCATCTTATCTCTAATCAAGGATGTGGGCTATGATGCATCAACACACACACCAACATGTGTAACTCCCTTTTACAACTCATTTACATATCTAACACTTTTTTACATTTTCCTATTTTCAGATACCTAAATTTTGGAGGCCATAACTTTCAACCGATGGTTGATTGACAAACTATTTGAAGAATTGGAAAGATCACAATATGCTCTATCACTTGTAAATGGGTAAACCATTTACCCACATTTTATAGCTAGTTCAGTGTTTCTAAAGCCTTCAAAGTTGAATTTTCAACTTTCTTCTCACAATTTCCAAAAACATAAACTTTAATATCTTCAAAACTGGACATGGTCTTGCAACAAAAATTTATCCACATACTTATCAAGCCCATATGAACCCTCAGGGAAGGAATAGGTAAAATACATGATCAAACAAAAAACTTACAAAAAATAGTAACCCTGTGTAAATGCAAGGTTGAAAGACATTTTCCAAACATTTAGAGCCTGATAAGGCTTATTTCAAGTGTTTTCTATTAATAAATAAGTTTCCATACAAAAATAAACATGTCAATAATGATCTCTACACTATATGCAAGAAACTGAAATTAATCAAACATGGTTTTTTGGGTTTTTTTTTGTAAAGGAAATATTAATTGGAATTTAAAGAATCAAAATTCTTGGTTGGAGATTATTACTGGGAATGTGGAAAACTATAGAAAAACTTATAGTCTATTCTGGTTATCTCTTTCAGCTTTAATTTTATGTATTATTTGGAACCAAGGAATGATTATGCTTTTAACAATACTAGGAGGATGCTTACAAAGCCTTCTAAAAGACTCAACATTATTCATGTTGCTATGTAGGTTATAGTAACCATGGAAATATCCAACGCCAAGTTCCTCGAACTCCTAAGGGAAGAGGATTAGTAATAGTGAATAGGCAAGAGAATAGATAAGGGCATACATGGGCATATAAAAATAACATCGTAGCATCATAAAATTGCACCCCTATGAAAATTTATATGTATCTAGGCCCTATTTTAGGATGTATGGCCTCCCATATCCAGTCCCACTTTCCCATCTTAATTATGTATGTAATTTCGGCTTCCTTTTTCCAAATAGGACCTCAGGTCATAATTTGAGGTCACATTAGGTGGAACAAGGTGCCTTTGGTGCCCTGTTCCCAAGAATAGTCCACTTAGGGCACTTTGTTCCCCAATGATCAGACCCAAATTGAACTCGGTCAATGGTTACATTATTCTAGCAATAATATTAAACCTACATCAGCTTTCATCAAATTTTACACCCTAAAATATTGTGAGAGGTATAAAAATAAGATACTCTCTCTCATCAAGTGATATCTACAATTAATATCTCAAGTGCAATTGGATCTCTCAACTAAAATTTATTATTTAGGAATTTAAAGATCAAGTTTTTGGCATTCAAGGCATTTTATACCATGATATTCTTCATTGTGACGATCTTTGATGCAGGAAGAAGATAATCTTGTGTCGACCAAAAATATGTTCAAGTTCTATTTGGTGCTTGGTAGGTGAGTTGGTAGAGCTCAATGGAGTCTATTTGTTCTTGGTCATGCTTGGTTATTGGTGGAAGGAGCGTCTTGCTTCACCAAATGGACTCAGTGTTTGTTGGCAGTGCTGATTTACCGAATGGGCTCGATGGATTTTCTTGTGCTTGATACTGACTTGGGGGGTTTCATTTGATGAGTTCATCGACTAGCTTTTGTGGATTGGGTAGACATTGGAGATTGCATCCATGATTTGAGGGGGTCATTATGATCGTGCAGAGTTCTGAGGCATGCAGATTTGATACATTGGATCTTGTGTGGACCTAAAACTGATTTGGTGCTTTCTTCTATGTATTGTTTGCAACTGAATGGGTCATTTAGTATGATTCATTATGGATTTTATTGGACTGGATGAGATTTAATATTTGTTTGTGAAGCTGAATTGTGGCTATAAAAGGAGTATGTAGGTAGCATTTAGGGGGGAGGCAACAGAAAAAAAAATAGAAGTTGATAGAAAACAGTAGTAAGTGGGTAAGAAAGAAACTTGTAAGATTGCTTGGTGGCTTGTGAGTACAAGTTTGGATCTGGTTTCTTCCACTTCGCTATAAGGTAGGCTGGTGAAGTTGGATTCTATGAGATCTTATTGAACTTTCTACTATTATGGTCATAACCAGGAAGGCCTTACAACCTGACATGTTGCATGTAATTGGATCTGAATATGAATATAAATTGATATAAGTCGTTATATCTATGTTGTGTTTGTTTTTCATTGTTATCTTATTGTTGGCTGTAAGTTTGGATAGTCCATTATTGGATCCTTCAAGCTTGACTGAAATATCAAGTGGTATCAAAGATGGCTCATTATTAGAGTGAGGTTGATCTGGTTGGTCCGAGTGAAGGTTACAGGTTCGTGTTCCTAGACTTGTGGAACTTGTTTGACTGTTTGTGCGAGGTAGCAGGTTGTGATCTGACTTGCAGATAGTTCAAGGGTTGTCACAAGGTGGTCAGTAAGGATTTTTTGCAGAGGGTTTTCAAAGATCTTGGAAAATTCCTTCGAGAAGATTGGACCCTAGGGAGATAGCAGATCTCTCTGATGAGGTGGAATCGAAGGTGACAGAAAGGTTTAGATATGAGATACGATAATGAAGAATGAGATGGTAGCTAAAATCATAAGGGTTATTACTAATTTACAGAGAAACCCTGTAATAGAGGATGTCTATGAGGAAGCTATCAAAGATTTTGAAGCTGCTACCCAAGATGTTGGACATAGTAGAGATGACAGAGCTTATCTGTTGGAAAGATCTATGGCTCAGTTGAATACAAGTCATATGATGGAAGTTTCTAATTTTTCAGGTACATTGAACCCTAAAGACCTGATTGATTGGATTGGTGAATTAGAAGACTACTTTGAGCTGGAAGATATTAGAGATCATCTTAGAGTGAGGTTAGCACAAACTAAGTTGAAAGGACATGTTGTCTTATGGTGGAAAGAGTTACAAAGAGATAGGGAGGAATAAGGTGAGATGAAAATCATTCAATGGAGATTAATGGTGACAAGGTTGAAGGCTAAGTTCATACCTACCGACTATGGACTTGAGTTGTTTAAGAAGTTGTAGAATCTGAAGCAGAAATATCCCAGTGTGAAAGACTATACTAAGGAGTTCTACAAGCTGACTATTAGATCTACACATAGAGAGATTTATAAGGAAAAGGTTACTAGATATGTTAATGGTCTCAGATTCAATATCCAGGATGAGATTGGCATGTTGAATATTGGTTCAGTTAAGGATGCTTATCAGTATGCACTGAAGGCAGAAGATAAGTTGAAAAGGAGACATCAAGGTAACTTCTGAGGGAAAGAGAAGCAAGAGAAATCGGTAACGATAAACCAAGAGTTGAGGAGGAACCAAAACCTGTTGAATCAAGGAGAAAGGTAGGTAAAGGTGTATTTAGAGGTACCTGTTATAAATATGGTGAAGAAGGACATCAGTCATTTGAATGTCCCCATACAGATAAGAAGGTTGATAGTCACTGAAATGTTGTGGTGAATTAAGTTGCAGAGAATGAACCTGAGGTAGAAGGTGTAAACCTTTTGCCTATGAGAACATTGCTTCCCCTGAAAGAAGATGATTCTTGTCAAAGGAAGAACTTGTTCAAGACTGTGTGTAAGTCTAGTGGTAAATGTTGTAAGGTGATTGTTGATGGAGGAAGTACTGATAACTTGGTTTCTGAGGAGATGGTTTAGAAGCTTAGTTTAAGGAGGTTGAGACATCCTTGTCCTTATAGGATAAGTTGGTTACAAGAAGATCATGTAGTAGAGGTGAAAGAGCAATGCATGGTAATTTTTCACATTGGTTCTTATAAGGATGAATTATTATGTGAAATTGTGGAGATGATTTCTTTTCATGTTTTACTTGGGAGACCTTGGCAGTATGATAGAGAGGCTATTCATGAATATAAGAGGAACCTCTTTACTATCCTGAAAGATGGACAAAAGTTTATTTTGATTCCTTTGAAGAATGAAGACAAAGGAAGGAGGAACTTGAGAATTGGTAGAAATTCTGAGATGATTGTAGGGTTTGGTGCAAACATTAAGGTTCAGAGATGTGAAGGCACTTCAGAGAGTGCTAGTGGTAAGAGAAAGTAGAAGAAGAACCGAGGCATGGGTGAATTGGTTAAGGACTCAGAGGACATGTATATAAATAATTGGTTTGGGATCTATGTGGTGAATCCCAGAAGATGTTTGTGAAGCTACTAGAAAATATTTTTGCACCTGGGGTGTTTGATGCAAGAGCATCCTAGGGAAGTTGGCAATCCTGTGTTGACAAAAAATATGTTTAAGTTCTATTTGGTGCTCAGGGGGTGAGTTGGCAAAGCTCGGTGGAGTCTGGTTGTTCTCAGTCATTTCGATGCTCATTTCTCAGTGGAAGGAGTGTCTTTCTTCACCGAATGGACTTGGTGTTTGTTGGCAGCACTTATTCACCAAATGGGCTCAGCATGGCTTTATTTGTGCTCGGTACTGACTTGGGGGGGTCTCGGTTGATGAGTTCACCGACTGGATTTTATGGATTGGGTGGACATTGGAGATTGCATCCATGATTTGAGGGGGTCATTGTGATTAAGTAGAGTTTCAAGGCATGCGGATTTGATCCATTGGATCTTGTGTAGACCTAAAACTGATTTGGTGCTTTATTCTATGTATTGTTTGCAGCCAACTAGGTCATTTAGTATGATTCATCATGGATTGTATTGGGCCGACTGAGATTTAATATTTTTTTTTAAGCCAACTTGTGGTTGTGATGTATAAAAGGAGTGTGTACGTAGCATTTAAGGGGGCGGTAGGAGAAAAAAAAAATTGATAGCAGACAGTAGTAAGTGGGTAAGAAAGCAACTTGTAAGATTGCTTGGTGGCTTGCGAGCACAAGTTTAGATATAGTTTCTTCCACTTAGTTGTAAGGTAGGCTGGTGAAGTTGGATCCTGCGAGATCTTGTTGAACATTCTATTTTTTTGGCCATAACTGGGAAGGCCTTACAGCTCGATATGTTGCATGTAATTGGATCTGAATATGAATATAAATTGATATAAGTTGTTATATTTGTGGTGTGTTTGGTTTTCGTTGTTGTCTTGTTGTTGGCTGCAAGTTTGGACAATCCATTATTGGATCCTCCAAGCTTGACTGCATAAAGCTTCAACAATCTTCATGTAAGTATGTCTTTTATAATTTTCTTTTAGGTTTGACGAAGTCATGTTTTTGCATCAACACTTGTGATTATATCCAAAGATCATTGCATCATCAAGGTATAAGACAATTATATTTTTAGATATAGTCTATATTTCATTTCAATTTTAAATTTAATTCCTAAATTAGGGTATAAATTAGGTAAACCCATTTCTACACAATATTTCCCTTCTTTTATTTGCGCAAGAACATGTGACAGACCAGTGCAAAGAGTTTTAGAGAGATCAGGTGAAGAGCTATAGTCTAAAATTTGTCAAAGTAGAAACTAGCATAAATCAAGTCGAGCAAAGCACCCTAGTCCTAGGAACAGGTCGCCTAGGGTGCCCTAGCCCCTTCATTTCTGTCTCAAATTTAGATTGTACATTAGTGACAATTTGTTGTTGCCATATTTTTACCAAAATCTATTTGTTTGTTCCCAGTCTTCATGTGCATACAGAAAACTACCAATCCACCTCTTTTATCCCTTAATATTACATTCTTCATACACAATTACATAGTCACAACCTTTCATAACATCAAAGGATCATTGCATCCACCTAGTGCTTCATTCCTCTTGAGGCCCAGTAGATTATCTTTCTTCCAATGTAAAAGGAGATAGGTCTAAGCTTCCTACTTTGTTCATGCGTCCTAGTGAACCATATTTCCTACCTTACAAGCACAAACTCTACATTCTACAAAGAGATCATGGAGTACCAAAAAAATTACAATGAGGAGGGTGAACAAAGAAAAACAAGGAAGAAAAATGATCATCCTGATGCTAGAATCCATTTCAATTCCTACCACAAATTTAAACATTGAAGATGTTAGATCCAATGAAGATGTTTATGTGTTATCTCCTCCTTTGGAGTATTGGTAGTGAGAAAAATACAGTGAGAGTAGAGATGATTAATATTTTCAGTCTTGTGTATTTGTGTTTATAATCCAATAATCTTAAGACTATTATCAAAATATATAATTTTGTTATCTATAACTGAAATAGGAAAACAATGATCATATGTTATATGCCATTGTAGATATAGTGATAACAAAAACTAGTTGGTTGTTGTTTTTGTAATGTTTTTTATCGATATTTAATATAAAAAAGGCTTGCCTTTGATAAATTACAAAAAGGGAAATACATTTGTCCCAATGATTAACAAATAGAATTAAAGAGAACATTAAAAATATGACAAATAATTACCACTAAATAAAACATAAAGATAATATAATAAGAAAAAGTAACATAAATTGTAGCTTCTTTAAGGTTTAGAAAAGGGATAAACATTCAAGCTCTGATTTACATAGAGAAATAAAATAACATAATATAGTGTGTAACCTATAAAAAAAGAGGAAAAAAACTTGCCTCTGGTAGGTTTGGACTTGTTGTCCCAGCTTGCAAAGAATAGCAAAGACAAAATTACTAAGATCCCTAGCAAGCTTAGAACAGGTACACACTTTTTTAATTTCTAACATGATTATGAATGAATGAACCATTTTTCAATGTCATGGCACCTCCAATGCCCAATAAACATCAACTAAAAATATCATTAAATGATTGTATCATAAATGTATTTTATTCGAATGCCCATCAGGAGATAAAAATCATCCCCTAAGAAATCAAGGAAAACATTAAAATGCCCCCAAAACCATATCTGCTATCTGTACAGATTCATTAACGTTTACCCTTGGCCATGTCAAAGGATGCCAAATCTTTAACAAAACCTTTCTGTAAGCTTTCAATGTGGCATTAAAGCTGGAACCCAAAATGTATTGATATTTACAAATAATTTTGTCTTCAGTTTGACAATACAATGGAGTCATAAAAGATTTCATATATCGTGTAATCACCCTTATAAAAGTGGCAAGTATCATAGATATAAAGTAGTTAATCGCTTGAACAACAATAAAAGAGCAAGCAACATAAACAATAGTTATCGTATGAGCATAAGAAGAAGCTACATAAGGCGTTTTGAGGCTCAAAATTGTCATCCCAATCTACCATGTAATCTCAGAGTTCAAATCAATTAATCTTGCAAATATTCAAAGCATTTAGTCCTTAAACCTCATTTTCTTTATCCATATCTTCTTTTTTGGGTTAGCATTTATATTTTTCCTTTGTTTTGTCATTTCTTTCCTCATTCCCTTGAATTTAGAATTTCCAAACAATGCTTTAGAAGAGATTAAATATTACAAAACCCTAGCATACATGTGGTGTGAGTGGAAAAAACCGATGATGTTTCTAGTGTGATTCACACCAAGAATAGCCTATCAGCCAATAATGATGAAAGGTTTTATTTTCATTCTAAGTGATCTTTTACACTTCAAAATAGTA
The DNA here is from genome assembly GCA_018584345.1 of Thuja plicata. NCBI lineage: Eukaryota > Viridiplantae > Streptophyta > Pinopsida > Cupressales > Cupressaceae > Thuja > Thuja plicata. Next base: position 715,053 of record MU223858.1, read on the forward strand.
TGAACTATTTTTTACAATGTTATTTTTCATAAATAATATGAACATAGCCTATGCATATAGAAACAAATTAGTTAACTAATTTGAACTCAAATACGAAATCAACTAACAAATTATAGTACAAAATTTGAATATACTAATAAATACATAAATAATAATTATTTTCATCACCGTTATTAGTAATAAATTACTAATTGACAATGCACTAATCTTTGTGAACAAGATGATCAATGACAAAAACTATGACTTCAAATACTTTTAATATTATATTATTACATTTACTATTTAATAATATTTCTTATAATCTATGGAGCAGCGGAGAGAGCGAGAGGGAGGCAAAGATTTGAAAATTTTCCATCCCAACGGCTATGGGAGGTCGAATGGGCATATGCGAAGCCACAGACCTTTCAAGAACCACATGGGCTCGGAATACTCGGGAAAACTATGGGGAAAATGAGGGAGGAGTGATAAGGAAGCATATGATTGGGGGCATCAAAATATCAAGAAATTTCAAAACCCTCGAAGATGACCGAGTTTTCATCCTTCCCGTGAACAACCGAACCAGAGAGTTGTGGGAAATGAGCTTAACCAAAGACCCTTTACAAGTTTTCAGAGGAATAATGAAAGGTTTTTTTATTTTTGAAGGATTGAGCAGAAGTTTTGGAGACCGAAAGAGGTCAACTCTGTGAAGGAGGCACTAGCACAGGTATTTCCAAAGGTTGATATTAGTTGTGTGATGATTGTTTTGATTGAAAATATAGTATGGAATGAATCTATTAATTTTTTGGAAGACCGTGCTTTCTTTTTAAAATGGGCTAGAAAATGGCCAGCACTGAGTAAGATAAGAGAATGGTGCTCTAAATCTTGGGGACAAACTTTTACCTTGAAAACTATGGTGAATGGTTTTTATTTGGTGACAGCGCCAACCTGTCAAGATAAGGAGTGGGTATTAAAATATGGCCCTTATTTTATTTAGGGTAAAGGCTTATATCTCATTGATTGGTCTAACAATTTTGACCCTGAAAAGGAAAAAATCAAAGAAATACCCATTTGGATTCTGCTTTCTAATCTACCACATGAGTATTGGGGTTTTGAAACCTAAGTATTTTAAGAAACTGTCTTGGGTCATTTCTCAAGGCAGAAGAATGCCTTTTTGAGAGTAATTTATCTACTTTCCCTAAAATATTGATCATGTAGCAAGAAGCCCACCCTCTACCTGACAACCTATTAATCACTACAAAAAATGGTGTTTGGACACAAAAAGTGGTGGTTGAGAAAGATGCAGAACCCTTGACGGAAGATAAGCAGTTAAATGGTTTGGAAACAAACTGGAATAGAAAAGGTAAAATGAATGAAGTCAATAAGATTAATAACAAAATAATCCAGATCATAGAAATAAACCAACAAGATAAATCTTTTGAGTATGAACTAAACATGTGCATCTCTGAGAAAATGGTGGAGAGGCAAGACAGTTTTAACCCTTATAGTGTTCCTTGTGTTGGAACTTTTGAGGTGATTAATGGGATCTTGGAAACTGAATGCAAGAATGAGAGGAATAAGCTAAATAATCAGTCAAATGGATTGATAGAAATGGGGAAATCAGTGGTAGCAGACATTAATGAACAAGTGACCCTAGAAAGAGAGTTAAATGATGAACAGAACCTGGAGCCCAAGGAAGGAAATAATACAGCGTGTATGCTGCTGACTAAGCCCAATGATCATGGTTTGGAACAAGGTGAAAATACTACTAAGGAGCTACTCTACACAACTCAAGATTCCATAGGGATCCCACATGCTATTAATCTTTCCTATGAACATGTTTTGGGTGGTTTTAGTAGGGTTCGGTGTGCGGATTCTTTTACTAGGAATTAGTATCCTCCAAGGTATCATAGTCCTATACATGAGAAGCCCAATTGAAACCTAGTGGGGGTGGATTTGGTAGAGGAAAACATTCTAACATTTGTTGTGTATGCACCATAAAATGGTCGCCTAGACTATGGGCCCCCATTCTTCAATTTATCAAATGACGGAATCAATTTATCAAATTCTTGAATCAATGTTTTGCAACATTTTCAATTCAAATCAATTTTCTTGATCAAATCATAATTAATTCAATTGTTTCAATATTTCCTAAGGTTTGATCATTTCATCAATAATCTTATTTAATTAAAAGCAAACATCCCTTTTAATTAAATAAAATTATCTTATTTAATTAAAAGAAAATCTCTCTTTTAATTAAATGAAATAATCTTATTTAATTAAAAGAAAATCTCTCTTTTAATAAAATAAAATCTTCACTTAAAGCTCTCTTTTTGATGAAAAAAAAGAAATAAATCAAATAAAAATAAATAAATATTCCTTTTTCTCTACACATATTCCTAAGTGGTGGGCTTTTTCCTCTTACTTGCCTTTTTAAGGATTTATCCCACACTGCTCTTGAGGATGCATTCCTCTCCACACTTTCCTTTATAAGGAGCCCTCTATTTCTCAATTTCATAGATCCAAATTTTATGTTATTGTTGCACTACAGGTTTGGAAAGCGATTCTGGAGGAGAGTTTGAGCACTTGAGCTTGAGCATTGCAACTTCTCTTTTCTTGTCTTCTTCTCTCATGCATCCATGGCAATCCATTTAAATTACTATTGCAATTGCAAGTTAGATTAGATTCATATTTCATTTCATAGAATAACCTTGCATGTATATTTCATTTCATAGATTACTTTGCTTTCATGCATTGTTATCATATAGAATAGCTTCCATTTTCATTTGCATGCATATTTGATGATCATGGAGACTAGCACTCTTTTTTTTCCTCTTTGAATCTCTCATTTTATGGTGTACTTGCATGGGCACAAACTAGGTCTAAACTAAGAGCCTCCATTATAAACCCTTGCACTCCATGAATAGAGAGCTATGAGTCACCATTTGAGACCTCATTCTTGAGTAATCTTGGATATAATGACTCATAGAAGTGTGTCAACATTTTAGAACACATGTTGAGCCAAATAAATATGATGGTTTCAAGGACATACAGATTTCCCCTATTAAAAATTTGGAAAGCTCTTTTAAAAATATAAAGGATAGCAGAGGTATTCAAAATCAAATATGCACCAGATGGTAGTATTGATAAACACAAAGCTCAGTTTGTTCCAAGAGGTTTTTCACAGAAGGCAGGCATTGACTATGAAGAAACTTTTGCTCCAGTAGCACAATATACATCTGTCAGAACCATACTTGCCATTGCAGCCTCTAAAGCATGGAAAGTGCATCAATTGGATGTTAAGACTGTATTTCTAAATGGTAAAATTGAAGAAGAAGTTTACATTGAAAAACTGGAAGGATTCTTCACACATGACAAAGATAAATACATATACAAATTAAAGAAAGCACTATATGGACTTAAGCAGGCTCCCAGAGAATGGTATGAAAGAATAGATCAATACTTGAGAAAATTAGGGTACTCTAAGAATACTGCAGACCCTAATATATATTTCAAAATTGAAAAAGGTGACATAATAATTCTAGTTCTCTATGTCGATGACTTACTCATTATAGGAGAAGACTATCTTATTGATAAATGTAAAAAGGACCTAGTAGCCGAATTTGACATGAAGGATATGGGCCTACTTCACTATTTCTTAGGCCTTGAAGTTATTCAAAAGAAAGATCACATTCTCCTAAGTCTAAAGAAATACATTTCTAACATTCTGAATAGATTTGGTATGACAAATTGTAAACCATTAGCTACACCCATGGAGATAAACCTTCACAAGTTAAAAGATGAAGCAGAAAATTCAAAACTTGCAAACTCTACACTTTACAAACAAATAGTTGGATCTCTCATGTATCTGGTAAACACACGTCCTGATATTTTCTATGCCACCAATGTACTAAGTCACTTCATGTGTGAACCTAAGCAAATACATCTAATGGCAGCTAAACACATTTTGAGATATCTAAAAGGAACAAGTGAACTTGGGCTAAAATATGACAAGACTAAAATCCAACTTCAAGGTTATTCAAATTCAGATTGGGTAGGAAGTTCCACAGATCGTAAGAGTACCACAGGAGTTTGCTTCAGTTTAGGTTCTGCAGTAATTTCTTGGTTTAGTCAAAAATAATTTGCAGTTGCTCAGAGTTCAATAGAGGTAGAGTACATGGTTGCATCCATGGGAGCTCGAGAAGTAGTATGGTTAAGAAAATTATTTTTTGACCTATTTGGTAAACCTTTAGTACCCACTATTATTTATTGTGATAATCAGAGTTGTATCAAGCTCTCTGTAAATCCTATTTTTCACAATCGGTCAAAACACATAGAGATCCCATATCACTATGTGAGAGATATGGTAGACAGGAAGATCATTAAACTGCTCTACATCAGTACTGAAGAACAAAATGCAGATATCTTTACTCAACCTCTTGCAAAAGTAAAGATAGATTTCTTCATAAGGAAAATTGGTTTGATCAAAATATGAATGTAATTATTAATGTACATTTTTGTTCATGAATAAAATATTGAAATATTTCAAAGTTGTGAAGATGATGATCTTCTGTGTATGTGTAGGTTACTATGT
>MU223858.1:731195-743466 GCA_018584345.1 Thuja plicata
ATGTATTAACAGTCATGATACTATCATGACTGTTAATACATAATAGTCATAATAGTGACTATATATCATAGCCTTAACAAATGCGATTTGTATTAAAGCAAACTGACAATTATTATAAACAATCACGTCACTTCATTGTGAACAAACATGTCATTTCTAATGTGAACAGTCACGTCACTTCTTGTACACATTTGCTAGTTCAATATATATAGATATTCAAATATGTAGAATCAATCAATAACCAAGGCAATTGCATTCTACTACATACATTTAGTTTATATCTTATCTTCTGATCTATAATTTCTTATCACTTGCATGGGCACAAACTAGGTCTAAACTTAGGGCCTTCTTTATAACCCTTGCATTCCATGAATAGAGAGCTATGAGTCACCATTTGAGACCTCATTCTTGAGTAATCTTGGATATAATGACTCATAGAAGTGTGTCAACATTTTACTAGGGCAACCCACCTTTACACGTTGGTTTTGATTATTTTTTGAGCTAACCCCCTTGTGCAGATTTGCTTGGAGATGAAAACCCTAGATTTTCAAAGATTTGATCATATCTCCCAAATGGCATGGAGTTTCAGTCTAAATTTTTTTTTTTAGGTTGCTGACATATCTAAGAAGCTTCAGTAAAAAATTCAGAATTTGCTAAGGTATTGTGAATTTGTTATAATTTTTTCTTTATTTTTCATAAAAAATTAATGTTTGGCAAAAATCAGCATATTTTTTGGAAATGTTTACATTTTCATAAAGGTATTTAAATTGTACAAGGGGTCCATTCTTTGTGTTTTAAATTTGGATGCAATATCATAGCTCATTTGGTAGATTTATGAAAACTAGTCTATTTTTGGAAAACAGTTCCCTAGGGCACAAATGAAAAGATCTTTTTAAAATTATGACATTTTTGGAAAGCTCTATTTTTTAACAGTGGTATCTTTTCTTCATTTAGGGTTTGGGATCTAAATTCATGTCATATAGTTTCAATCTTGTTGACTAGGTCAAAAATGAAAATTAAAAAAAAAAGCATTTAATGATTAGCTTGCACTTGTTTTTTACATGGTTCAATGCATGATATGAGTTGTCATTTGTATTATTTTTTGGTTATTATTACTCCTAACAATTGATTTTCAGATCTAACCCTAGGGTTTGCATAAGTTGACTATACATTGCATATATTATTTGTTTGTTTGCTTGTCGGAGAGCTCGTGGATTGCTTGCGCAGAAAAGCTCAACAAAAATAAAAATAAGGTAAAATCTACTAAGTGCATTACATGGATTACCAGGTATTCTATTTAAATATCTATAAAATTTGGTTTCCTTTCATTAAAATGAACCTCTCACGTGTCTTACTTGGGTGATTTTCTACTTTCATAGATCACATTTCAATTTCTGCTCTAAAAGAACGAACATAGATTTATTTTCGCGCATATCTGTTACACATAGTAATTAGGCCCTATAAACACTATTTGTGGATCTTGAGAGAGTGGGATTCAAGCTCTTGTTGATGATGAAACCACTTGTAGGTAGGGAAGGTGTTGATCAACTCTAGGTTCAAACATTGTCTATTCTTTGGCAACTGATAGTATGTTCTCTCTTGAGAGAAACAAAAATCATTGTCAGTAGACAGACTTTGTTGAGTTGGTATCAATGATTTAGAGGTTCAATTAATCTATTTGTTGTGTTTGGGTGAGGTGAAAAGGCTAGAGGATTATGCTCTATTCCCTTTGGGAGCATCATAAACTTGGAACCCTTGAATCCAAACTAAGTCCCCATGTGGTCCATGTTGTGAGTCTTCCTTGTTAGAGAGGATTAAACGTAGTGGACACTCCTTTTATTGGGTAAACCACATGGACAAAACCTCAAGCGGTATTAGCCACTCCTATCATGGAGCAACAACCACTATATAAATGTCCTTGTGGAACAAAATCTCCATAGGTGTGGTTTCTTGTTGGGCTGTCAGATCTCCTTAGTAGCTCCTGATTGATTAAATTCTCAAACTGTGTCAAAACCCTGGTGTGCCTGGATTGGAGTTTGCCCACTTGAGATTGCAAGAGTTGTAGAGTTGAACATTACTATGAACCATAGTGCAACCAACTTTTTCTTTTCTAGGACTATGTGTGTGACTGAAAAACATTTTGAGAACATACACAAGTAGAGTTCTTAGGGAGTAGAATACTACAACACTATTCTTGTTCATGTACAAGGTTGCTTTTTCCCTTTCTCATTGTTTGAAGACATTTTTTTTCTTGAACTCCCTGATTGTTGTCTTGCGTTCCTTATTTATGATAAAAATTTGTTAATGCATCTAGCCGGTCAATTAAAATGAACAAAAAACTGAGTTCCCAAGTTGAAAAACCAACTTTTTACAACTTTATGTTAGCACATGTCGCCTGTTTGTAGGGCGACTTGTCACCTCCCAGTTTGTTTTTGCTTGTCCTTAGAGTGAGCTATCACCCAGTGTTGATTCATTATCGCCTAAAACTATCAACTTGCTTGATTTTCTATCTTATCATTTCCAGTCTTCCTCGGTTGATCCGGGTCAGATCAGGTCACTTACACCACTGTAAGAAGTCTATTTGTGCTTTGGATTCTTTCATTTTGACCTCTTGAACTAGTAATATTTGATTTCATGAGTGACCTTGCTTGGATTCAGCAAGCTAGAAACCATCCTTGTTGAGAAGATAAAACTTTGGATCCTTTGATAACACGCTTGGAGAGTTTTAGTAATCTCTTGTCCATTCACTTCCATACAAATTCAAATTTAATCACTATAACTTGGGTAACTCATCCTCCTGATCCATATGTGTTAGGGTATTCACCCATTCAGTGGGCACCTCTATGGCAGTGTTGATTTATGCCTCTTGTAAAATTATATCTTATCACCTCTCTTTTGGACAAGTGAGTGCTTTTACTATCCTAGTTTGGTACCAATGTTTCTTAGGTTCGTCCTATCACCTAGTACCTTTTCTTTCATGCCGGTTACAAAAAGATATCAAGTAGATCAAGGAAATTAACCTCCAGTAGTCTTTAACTAATTACTCTTAGTTCAAACTTGCCAAAAATGTAAGGGAAAAGAGCCCGTCTTTGATCAATCACCCAGGAACAACTCAAAAGTTTGGTTTGATCCCAAGAGTAACCTTAGTGATTTGATTACACCCTTAGCATATTCTCACTCAGATATGGATATGAGTTACATAATGACTCGACAAGAGAGGGAAGAAATGGATAAACGGATTGATGGCATATTTGAAAAACATAGAGATACCATTTTGTTTGGCAGTTCCTATCATGAAAATCAACTAGTCTCACCCCTTATCTCAACTAGATATCTGGATGCCCATCAAAGGGTTGAAAGAGGTAAGAGGCAAGCCTATCAAGAAGAAAAATCACAACATGAAAACCAAGATGATGAACCTTATGAAACTCGTGTGAATGTAACATACACCAGTGACTTGTTTAGACATTCAAGACCAAGTTCACTGCTCAAAACACCTTCCAGATACACGAGTGAAAGACTTAAGAAAATTGAGCGTGAAAAGAAAGCCTTCCTAGATGAACAAGCTAAAAAGGAAGAGCAATTTAGACTCCTAGAGTTGGAGAGACAAACCTTGTTGGAGATAGAAAGGAAAGCCTTCCAAGAAGAGAAAGATAGACTCTTGGCTCAACAACTTAATGATCAATTTAACGACATGCGTGTTGGTGGTGGAAACAACTCTCCTCCATCCACCCCTCCTAGGACTTCACAAAGTGGAAGATGTTTAAGAACACCTTCACTATCTCCTATCCCTAAAGCAAAAAGGGCTTCAAGGAATGATCGTAGATGAACACCTCTTAGGAACTCAAGAAAACCTTCACAATGTACTCACCATGGTTCACAATATGGGGGTAGTAGCTCAAGTTTTGACTTTATGAAGATACAACAAGAACTAGTCTTCCAGCAGTATGTGGGGAGATACTTAGAGCAAAACAAAGACAAGTTTCTAGAGAGTTTAATCAACAAGGGCACTAGGGTCCCCTACAACTTTGATGTGGACAAGAATATTAAGAAGCAAGGTCCATCTCAAGAAGAAGAGATCAAACCAATTAAGAGTATGATGGAAAAGGTGTTGGCACCCAAGAGTTCATTCTCACTTGATTCAATTTGTCCTAATCCTTTTGACAAAAGAGTTAACCTGAAAGACTTCCCTAGAAAGGTTGAGATCCCTCAATATGAAAAGTATGATGGGAATGGAGATCCACATGATCACCTGTGTCAATTCTATACCATGATTTTTGAGTTCCATCAAGATGACTCGTACCTCATGAGCTTTTTCTCAAGGAGTCTCAAGGGTCAAGCGATGGAATGGTTCACCAACATAACTCCTCCCATTAAGTCTTTCAAAGAGCTCATCCATAGATTTGTCCAAAACTTTGCATACAACCGTTCAAGATCTGCCACCATGTTGGACTTATGCAACATAAAGAAAAATCAAGGGGAATCCTTTGTCACTTTCTTACAAAGGTGGAGACAACAATGCTCTCGCTACTCTAGGACCATCCCTAAAAATGAGAAGATTTACATCCTTGTTAGAAACTTGGTTCCCAAAATGTGGTATGAAGTTAGGAAGATGTTTTTTGATTCCTTTGACACCATGGTTGAAACCGCATGTAGTATTGAGGATGTTTTGAAAGAACAAGGAATTTTGACCAAACATAGAAACAACAATGGTCAAAATAACAACAACCCTAACAAAGATGAAGGAAAGAACTCACATTGGAATAGTAACAAACAATTGGTCAATGTGGAGTTGTAGACTCCTCCCAACCCAAAGATCAAACTATTCTCCACTTGTCTAGTGTTGTTCAAGTCATGAAACTCAATGCATCTAATCAACAAGAGAACAAGCCAAGATACCAAGATAATCCTAAGAAAGAGAGACGTCAATTTTCAAAACTTGGTGATTCATATGAGGATGTCTTGAAAACACTCATTGCCAACAACCTTGCACACCCTCAAGAACCCACAAAGCATTATATACCTAATGTTAAGCCACATTGGTGAGATGAGAAAGCCTTTTGCAATTTTCACAATGGCATTGGACATGATTTTGAAAACTATTGGAAACTCAAACATATCATCCAAGATCTCATTGAGAATGGAAAACTTAAGGTAGATGGATTGAACAATAACGCCGATCATAAGGCATTAAAAGAACCTTTTCCCAAGTATGAGAATGGGTAAACCTCTAAACCTAAGAATGGCAAGGTTGAAGTCAATTACACTTACATAGATGCAGAGAATGTTGTCAACATACTTGAAGTTATAGAAGAGAATGTCAACATGATGAGGGATAAAGATCCCTATGGTTATGATCTAGACATGGAATATCCTCCTATCTTTGATGAAGAACCCATCCTGGTGCTAAGGGGTCCTATCTCTAAAGTGTCATCTCAAACTCTCAATGTTGTCACACGAAGTCAAGGTCCCATTGTCATTAGAAGACCCAATTCAAGTCAACCAAGTAAACCTAAGAAAGTGACATCCAAGAATGTAACCTCAAAACTAGAAGTCAATCCTAAGTCAAGCTATAATCTTGTCGATCAGTCGCAATGAACCCCAGCTCATATTTTGATCTTTGATCTCTTAGAATTGTCCCTGAGACACAAGCAAGTCCTTGAGGATGCTTTGCGCGCAGCGAACGTCCCCAACAACTTATACATTTATCAATTCCAAAACTTGGTTAACCACATTGCTAGCCCTCATTAAATTAATTCTTTAGAGGATGATGATAAAGCTTTGAGCCACCCACACAATCTTGCTCTTCATATTGAGGTCCTGATCTACAAAACTGGTGTTAGGCGCATGTTGATAGATGGGGGTGTTGGGCTTAATATTTGTTCCTTGAGTCTTTTGAAGAAGTTGGATTATTCTGAACAAGTCATAAGATCACTATCAAAGCCTATGATGAGGTGGAAATAAATTCCAAGGGGTAGGTCATCCTTCCTGTTAGGATTGGCCTTGTTAAAAAAGATGTTTTATTCCAAATAGTTGACGTCGGCCCCCTTGCGTACAATATCTTACTTGGTAGACCATGGATTCATGATATTGTTGGCAAGTGATCAAATTTGGTAAATATGATTCACTTTTTGGTTGTCATTTATGGCAACACACCTGGGTTTAAGTTTGATTACTTTGAAGATAAGTGTTGATGATTCAGAAAGCGGCTAAGTATAGTAGTAGAGATACAGAAGTATTTTGGATGTCGAAGACAGAGATTGATGAATTAAGGCAAGTGAGCTTAGAGGAAGACATTATGGAGTATGTATGACCTCCACCTAAGATTTATTTGGATTTGGTTAAGTCTACAATGAGTTAGGATTTGAAGAGAGATAGACTGCAAAAGAACAATGATACAGAGCAGTTGGACAGCAGCGAAGATTGAAAGGAAACTAAGTGTGTGGAAAACAGTTCCATACACTAAACTCCCGAGAAGAGGATCATGCAAATTTAGATTTAACCCTTATCAATTATAGAATGATAATATAATAACATGCATACATAGAAAAATGAGAATGACACAATGATTTACCCTGGGGAAAACCTTTCGGTAAAAAACCCTAGCACTCGAAAACCTGCACAATGTATTAATCAAAACTATTGTTGTTTACAATACACTTGCAATGAAAATTATTTTAGTAGATAATCAACACTTGAAGACAAATCTAGTAGCATAACAGTATACCAACAATACACAATTCTCACTCTGTGATTTACAACCCTAAAAAATGCTTATATCATGTGCTTCCCTTTTTAGGGAAACATCTAAAGACAACCGTATTAGGGTTTTACCATTCTCTAAGAAAATAGGAACCTCGAACCCCAAAAATTTCTGAAGAGTGCATAGTACTCAACATGATTAGTTTCCACATGTCTTGCATGTCTTCACCCATCATTGAATCTTTCACAATTAGCTCTTACAAATATTAATGACTGTCATAGGAATCCATCATAATTGTTTCAGTCATGATTACCTTACACATTGTCCAAAGTACTGACATTTGGAAAATAACCTCTACCACACAAAGGGATGCCTAGATCCACCTAGACCAAGTTTGATCATCCTTGTCATCTTCCAATTGGAGTGAAAACACAATGTGTCCACTCAACTAAATGATAGAACGGATATCAAACTTAAATACATTATTTGCAAACAATTAATTACGAAAACAAATAATATCAAATGTAAGGAAATATACAAGGTTGAGACACCTTATTCCTAACATTCTCCCACTTTTCAAACACCTTGTAAGAGCCAAAGGAAATAACAATATTTAACTACTATAGGCCGAGAGGCCCATAAACTTCGAACACCATCTGAACTTCTCTGTGCCCAAAGGTTTAGTCAATGCATCCACAACATTCTTTACTGTATCAACCTTCTCCAAACTTACCTTTCCTTCCTCTACCATATCTCTCACAAAGTGAAACTGCACATCAATGTGCTTCATTCTTGCATGGAAAGTTGGATTCTTTGCAAGGAAAACAGCACTCTAACTGTCACAACAAATTGTAATCTGTCCTACGTCAACACCAACATCTGAACACAGTCTCCTAAGCCAAATGGCTTCCTTACAAGCATGATTAGCTTCCATGTACTCTTCTTCTATTGTGGACAAAGTGACCACATGTTGTCACTTACTCATCCAACTGATGGCACCACCAAACATAGTGAACACATAGGCACTAGTGGATCTTCTACTGTCAATGTCACCTGCCTAATCTGAATCCACAAACCCATGAATACAAACTAAATGTTGAGCTCCAGAATATTTTCCATGATAGCATATGGAATACTTTGATGTACCCTTCAAATATCTAAACACTCTCTTAATTGCATCACAATGTACCCGTCCAGGTTTAGCCATCAACTGACTTAGGACTCCCACTGCTTGGGAAATGTCTATTCTAGTACAGACCATAGCATACATAAGACTGCCAACTACACTCGCATAAGGTACTTTCCTCATTTCCTCCACCTCACTAGGAGATTTTGGACAGTCATCCACAGATAACTTTGTTCCCATAGAAACAGGAACATACAATGGGCAATCTGCCATGCTATACCTATCCAACACAGACTTCACATACTTACTCTGACTCAACCAAAGTTTTCTGTTAGATCTATCTCTGTTGATTTCCATACCCAAAATATACCTGGATGCCCCTAGGTCTTTCATCTCAAATTGTGTTGACAACTAATTCTTCAAATCATAAATCATACACATACCCTTCCCAATCAACAACATATCATCAACATATAATCCAATAATAAGAAGGCGATCATTGTCAACTTTGAAATAAACACAATGATCTGATTTTGATCTCAGAAAACCAATCGACAACACAAAGGCGTCAAATTTAAGGTACCACATCCTAGGAGATTGTTTCAAACCATAAAGAGACTTCTTTAGTCTGCAAACCAAAGACTCATTACCTTAATAAATATAGTGCTTAGGCTATGACATATATATCTCTTCCTCCAAATCACCATGAAGGAAAGTTGTCTTCACATCCATTTGTTCTACCTCTAAATCATACGATGTTGCTAGAGATAACAGAAATCTAATGGATGTAAGCTTTGCAATAGGAGAAAATATTTCACCATAATCAATTCCCTCCACCTATGAATACCGCTTTGCAACCAATTTGGCCTTGTACCTCTCAACACTGCCATCTACACAGAATATCTTCTTAAATACCCATTTGCTTCCAACAGGTTTCCGTCCTTTAGGCAAAGGTACTAGGTCCTAAGTTTTTTTCTTCTCCAATGAAGTCATCTCATCATCCATGGCCTTAATCCAAGAACCTGCATCTTCCATACCCATAGCCTCTTTCATAGATCTAGGCTCATCGTGTTGGTAATCAAGGCATAAGCACAACTGGAATCTAACATAGAAAATCCAAACCTCTCTAGCTGCTTTCTTTCTCTCGTGGATCTCCTCAAGGGCTAAGGTTGAGGTTGTTTTACCTCTTCTTCTAAATTTTCAGAGCTACTAGATCTCTCCTCATCATCAGATCCATCACGGTCTCTTTGTTCAGTCTTCTCAGGGGTAGGAGGCAACTGAACAACATCTTCTTTCGTTTCTTTTTCATCTGGCTATGGCATAATAGGAGAAGGTGTTAGCTCTCTAAAAATAACATTTCTTCTATACAAGACCTTACCAATCACAAGATCCAAAAGCTTGTATCCTTTCACACCAACACTATAGTCGATGAAGATACATTTTACAGCCTTGTTTTCCAACTTAGATCTTCTCTCCTTAGGCACATGTGCATAATCTTCACAACCAAAAATATGAAGATATCTAATTGAAGGCTTCTTACCAGACCACACCTCCATGGGTGTCTTACCAACAAGAGCTGATGTACGAGATCTATTAACCAGATAGCAAGTAGTGGCCACAGCTTCAACCCAAAAACTTTGTTCAAGGCCAGCTCCCCTAAGCATACTCTTAGCCTTCTCCATCAGTGTCCTGTTCAATCTTTCTGTAACTCCATTTTGCTATGGGGTATAAGGATTTGTCTTATGCCTCTCCATCCCTCATTCTTTACAGAACTATTCAAACTCTTCTGAACAAAACTCACCACCATTGTTAATTCTCACACACTTAATTCTTTTACCAGTTTGATTCTCTACGAGAGCTTTAAATTCCTTGAACTGACTAAAAACATGTCTTTCTTTTAAGGAAATAAATCCATGTCCTTCTACTATAATCATCTATAAAAGATACAAAATATATAGTTTTGGAGAGTGAAGGAACTTTAATAGGACCAAACACATCTGAATGGATAAGATCCAAAATACTAGAAGACTTGTGAGAACTAGAGTAAAACTAAACACAATTTTTCTTACCATAAATACAATGTTCACAAAATTCAAACTTGAGATTACAATAATTTATCCCCTCAACGAGGTTTTTATTTTTCAAGGTTCTAAGACCCTTCTCACCAATGTGGCCAAATCTCATATGCCACAACAGTGTCTTTTCTGTAGGAAGTTTTCCTTCCAAAGTTTTAGCACCCTTAGGTACACTTGCTGCACTACCATCAGAACCCATTACCACAAACTTCTTCACTGCTAGTTCAGATGGTGTAGATGAAGTGAGTGATGCTCTCTTCCTCTAGATAGAAGAACTATTGCACTATGAAGTGCAAGCATCCAGCTGAAATAGGGTACATCTCCTAGTACCTTTCACGAGCACCATAGATCCTCTAATCATATTACATCCTTATTTAAAAAAAAAAACTTGCACCATTCAACATACTTACAGATAATAGGTTTCATGCCAACCCCGAGATGTGCATTACCCTGTTGATCCCCTTTACTCATCCATTAGGGAATCTGATAGTGACTCTTCCTTGTCCAACTATCTCAAGGTGAGATTCATCACCCAGGTACACCTTTCAACCATCAAACTCCTTGTACTTTGAGAACCAACTTCGATGAGAGGTCATGTGAAAATAAGCACCCAAGTCAATCAGCCACACATCATTAGATGCATGGGTGGCCAAGGCTGCGACAAAAGAATCGCCATCTTCTTGAGATTTTTTAGAATCTGAATCTAGGATTTTCTTCTTCGTTGGCTCTTTTCATTCCTTATGGAAGTGTCTAGTCTTACCATAGTTCCAACATGTTACCTTAGACTTTCTAGGAGTCTTAGATTTCCCACAGGATTTGGATCTACCCTTTTCAGACTTCTTATCATTTTTCTTTCCTCTATCTTTGGATCTACCGTGAATAGCAAGGGCTTCCTTGGTTTAATCGGAGGTCTTTCTTTGCATCTCCTCAGATAACAGTGAAGGCACCACATCATCCATTTGGAAAGTGATAATAGTACTCCCAAGGGCCATCACAAGATGGTCCCATGAATCCAAAAAGGAACATAGCAGGGTCATACATCGATCCTCCTCCTCCAAATTGACACCGGTTGATGTCAACTATGTAATCAACATGTTAAATGCATTCAGATGATCTGCAACGGATCCTCCTTCCTCCATTATCATAGAATACAACTTCCTTCTAAGGAACAATATGTTCACCAAGGACTTGGCCTAATACATAGACCCAAGCCGTGTCCATAATTTGTTTGCGGTCTTCTCCTCAAGAACATTCAGGAGAATAGAATCGACTAGACAAAGTCTAATGAGACCCTTATCTTTCTGATCCTTGAGATCCCAATCTTCTTGAGGCATGTTTATTGGTTTGATATCATTTTCAACTGCCTCCCATACATCATGGTCTACAATCATGTCTTCCATCTTGAGTTTCCACAACTCAATGTTTGTGCCACTGAACTTTTCCACCTCCATTCTACTATATGAAGAACCTATCATCTCTTCCTGCAATAAGGTTATGAATACTCTACAACAATACTCCCACTGAACTGGAGATTAGCTCATAAAAATTTTACCCTAACAAATAGAACCAAAATTGGCCAGGCTTTGATACCAATTGAAAGGAAACTAAGTGTGCGGAAAACAGTTCCCTATGCTAAACTCCCGAGAAGAGGATCGTGCAAATTCAGATTTAACCCTTATCAATTACAGAATGATAATACAATAACATGCATACATAGAAAAATGAGAATGACACAATGATTTACCCTGGGGAAAACCTTTCTATAAAAAACCCCAGCACTCCAAAACCTGTACAATGTATTAATCAAAATTATTGTTGTTTACAATACACTTGCAATGCAAGTTCTTTTAGGAGATAATCGACACTTGAAGACAAATCTGGTAGCATAACAGTATACCAACAATAAACACTTCTCACTCTATGATTTACAACCCTAAAAATGCTTATATCATGTGCTTCCCTTTTTAGGGCAACTTCCAAAGACAACCGTATTAGGGTTTTACCATTCTCTAAGAAAATAGGAACCTCGAACCCCACAAATTGTAGAAGAGTGTACAGTACTCAACATGATCAGTTGCCACATGCCTTAAATGTCTTCACCCATCATTGAATATTTCACAATTAGCTTTTACAAATTTAAATGACCGTCATAGGAATCTGTCATAACCGTTTCAGTCATGATTACCTTACACATTGTCCAAAGTACGGACATTTGGAAAATAACCTCTACCACACAAAGGGATGCCTAGATCCACCTAGACCAAGTTTGATCATCCTTTTCATCTTCCAAGTGGAGTGAAAACACAACATGTCCACTCAACTAAATGACAGAACGAATATCAAACTTAAATACATTATTTGCAAACA
>MU223858.1:744210-761918 GCA_018584345.1 Thuja plicata
TTCCCCCCCCCCCCCCCCCCTCTCAGTATAATCCAATCCTAACAATTGGTAGCAGAGTGTTTGGCCCTTGAAGAGAAATCCTAACAACTTAAGGGAGCTAAGAATGGATTTGGATAGTTTGCAAGAAAACTTTGATGCTGCACTTGAAGACCTTGATAAAGAAAAAGAAGAGAATGGTGAATTGAGATTCAACATGCGAAGAGCTAAGAAATTTATAAATAAACTCAAAGAATAGCTTGAGATTTCCAGAAGTCAAAGAGAAGATCTTGTGGTCCAGATAAAAGAAGACTCAAATGAGGACAAATCAGATCAGGTGAAGCAACTAAAAGAAGAGATTGAGACTCTGAAACTTGAAAATAAGTCTATGGCTAAAGAAGTACAGATGCAGAAGGATGCTAAGAAGAAAGTTGAAGAAACCTTAAACAGTGCATTGAATCAAATGAAGGATGAGGTTGACAACTACAAGAAAAAATACTTGGAAATGGAGAAATACAATCAGATTGTGAAAGTTGAACTTGTTGAAGCAAAGAACACATTAAGAAACTTTGTACCAGCAGTGATTTGATTGATGAATAGCTAGACAAATAGAAACCTAAAGGTGATATGACTGGTATTGGCTTCAATGAAGCTGAATGTTCAAAGAATCAGGAAGAGAAATCAGATGAGAAGATAGATGTTGAGAAACTATCTATTGAAGAACCTAAAGAGAAGATCAAACCTTTCAGAGGTAGATGCTTTGGTTGCAACAGACTTGGACACATGAAGAAAGACTATAGAGGTAGATGCTTTGGTTTCAATAGATTTGGACACATGAATAAAGACTATAGAGGTAATGCCCCTTTTAGAACTTTTTCTAGTTATTGTTTTAACTGTAATGGATATGGGCACAAAAAGACAGAATGCAGAAAACCTAATCAATCTGGATATAGAAAAGACAATGGAAGAGAACCTACAATGAAACCTACATGCTGCAAATGTAATGACATTGGACACATTGTGAAGTACTATAAGTTAAAAGTTAATCAAGAAAGAAGACCTCTTATATGTTACAAATGCAATAGTCCATGACATATAGCAAAGTTTTGCAGGTATAATGGAGTAGATAATAGAAGAATACCACCTCCTATGAATTCACAGAAGAATGGAAATGATACTGGCAAGAGTGTTTCAGATGTGAAGAATGATTTTGAAAATTGTTTTAAGAAGGCAGAAGACAACAACAGTGGTAAGATTTGGCAGATCAAAGGAACAAGTGAGACATCAATTCAGGGAGAGTCAGTAGATGCTACTGGATCTTTGCCTAAAGGTAGCAAGATAGAATCAACCTAATTGGCCGATCATGGCCTTAGGGGGAGCATTGGATACAGACATCATAATTTATCCTACCCTGAAATTCATAGATTGAGCTCATGTGAACTTGTGTGTGAACTAAGCCGACATCATGGATTATTTACCTAACAGTGCACCATCAGCCAACTTGTATATTTTGTTCGTGAGATCTTGCAGCCGACTAGACAGTATAAAGTAAAAATTAAAGTTATAACCTAACTTGTATAAAGCATCGTTTGATGACCTATGTATTCACCATTTGATAAAGAGTGAGCTAAGAAGATCAGAGAGAAGAAGCATTCAAACTATTCTAAATTCTCTGTACATGATCGATTGGAGCATAACACTCAGATTTCAGCAAAAGAAAGGTATTTTACATCATCTAGCTATGGATGCACCCATCATTTTTTATGTTGTTGATTTTCCTAGATACAAATTCAAGAAATATCTGCATAAGTATTGTGAAGAGGATCCAGAAGGAGCGTTTTCACAAACCCCACATGGTGTATTACATGTAGAAGACATTATGGCTTACATACATTGTAAGTATGATACATTGGGAGACAATGAAATATTCACTGAAATGGAAAATATGATTGAGAAAGGAATGATGAAATAAGAATTCAAACACATTAGTCAGTTGAGCATAATGAAGATTATGGATTTATGTGAATTTGATGAAGATGAATGGTTTAAGATATTGATGAGCAGGGTTCATGATCAGTTCATATGGATTGGTGACCAACTTGTGAAGATATGTAGTGACCTAATTCATGAGATCACTGGATTAGACAACACTGGAGTTATACCTATTGTGGAGAAGTATGTGAAGAAAGAAGTCAAAACCCTAACACATTCTAAATGGGACAGAAGGGCAATGACAGTAAATGATATCTTTCAGCAAGATGTGAGATTGATTGCCATGATACTCGGATATAAATTCTACTATAGTAGCAGACCTAACTTAGTATCTCCTGGAGTAATCATGATGGCATGGAGAATGGTGAAGGAAAACATTAAACATAACGTATGCAAAGTTCTGGCTCAGCAATTTCTTGAGAATGTGAAGCTAGTGAAGAAGGATAGAACTAAAAATTTTAGATTTGGTTCATTGTTGATGCATATGTTCATTCATATTGAGCACAAATTTCCTAGTTTACATCCTAGTGGTTGGAAGTCTGGAGTACCCACTGGCATACTAATTTCAAAGAGTTACAAAAGACATAATACTACTTGGGTAGATGAAGACCTATTTGCTATGATCAAAATTCTACAGAAACATATGAAGACAAGATACATGTTACATGAGGACATTGTGGAAAAATACAAGGATGCAATCTATTTTATGGTTGAAACTAATTGTGTGTGTTTTGAAGTAGTTACACCTAGAAAGAAGTGGTGTCACCCCATGGGCTATGAAGTGAGTTCTGAAGTGCTTACCATGCAAGTAGAACATGTTCTTGCATCAGAAGTTGATTCAACAGAAGAAAGATGAGGAAATTATGAAGAAAACTCAAAAAAGGTGAAAGAAGAACAATCTAGAGGACCGAGGAAAAGAAAAATTGCTAACCTTATTCATGATTGCGGTAAAAAAGCTGGACTGACAGAAGAGGAATTGAAAGAAGTCAAAAGTAAGATGGAAGAGAGATCTCTTGGAGTAGCAAGTAGAAGTACTAATGCCCCTTTCACTCCTGAGGTAGTTATGGTAGATAGTCCACCTCCTCCACAATAGCAAACAGAGAAAGCAAAGGATGTCACTCCCAGAGTTACAAGATCAAGTAAGCTTAAATCACCTAAAGAGCAAAGCACAGCAGGAGAAGAGAAGAAAATAGAAAAGAATTTGTGGAAGCCTGACATGAAGATGATAGAAAAGAGAACAATAGAACAAGGTAAATTGATCTCAATTGATAAATACTATGACAGGTATGAGGAATCAGATAAGCTGAATATTCAAGACATTGTGATAGAGGATTTTCTTACTTTCAAGAAGACTCTTTTAGAAATTGAAGGAAGTATACCTACAGACCTGTATGCAAAATTGGAGAACAGAAAACACTTGGCACAGATTGAGGATGATCATATCAGGATTAAGGAAATTGATAACATGCTTCCTATGTTATCAGTACAAGAGAGGGATAGTATATTCAAAGAATTGAAACCTTTGTTAAGAACCAAGATTAGACTATTGAAAATAATGGCGAGGAAGTATGATGAAGTGACTGAGGAAACTCAGAAGGCACTAGAGAAAATCTTGTTGAATACTAATTTTAATAAGGCCCCACCTCCTAAAACCACATCGCCCACACAATTGAGAATGGGTGAGAGATCTAAGGCAACTGATAAGAGTGAAGTAGATCCATCAGTAGATTTCTATGTCTCTGGTGTGGCAGTGACCCTTGACCCCTCACAAGATGAGAAGGACCCTTTTGTAGGAAATTTGGAAACCTCTTTTGCAGATGAAGCAGAATAGAAAGAGGAAGTAAATAGAAAAAGGATGATGAAATGAAGATAGAACAGCAAGGATATTAAAAGAAAGAGGTAAACTCACCATCTATTTCATTGTTGGCAAGCAGTGATGTAAATGTGGATAGCATGGATGAAGTTGAATTGGTAAAACTGGCATTTACTGCATTAAACAAAGCAAAGGAAAGATCTGAATGGAAAGGAGTCAAGAAGGCTAAAATAATTACAAGAGCTATTGATACTATGAAAAAATTGCTTCCAGTACCTATAGTTTTCAAACACAAAGATGACATTGAAAACTTGAAAATTACACTTGATGAATTTGATGGGCACTATGAAAATTTGTTGAAGATTGCATAAGAGAAGGCAACGAAGACATATTCATAGAAGAAGCTAACAAAAGTCTACAATTCCATCACATGGGACTTAGGCATTGTAAAAAAAAATTTGACAAATGCAAAGAGCTGCATTGGACATGGGAGAAAATTGTTTAGCTATTGCATGAATCTGATTAGGCATGTTTAGAATGTTGAGGACATTATTGCCAAGGAGAGGGAAACTCTAAACAGTTTGATGGACAGTTGTGAAATATCTTTCCAATCCACAACAGAACTAGACACAGAAGTTACAAGGATATTGGCCAAGCTCATTGTATTGGATAATGAGAAAGAGAGAGAGTATTGAAAAGATTTAATATGATGAGGAGCTTTATCACTCTGAAGCTATCCATACTTGAAGTTCATCTCTCAAATTTGGAGAAAGTTGCATATTCATTGACTAAAGGTTTACCCACAGAATTGAAAGAAGCTGAAACTACATCATTTGCAATGAATGGTTTGATTCACATCAGTCAAATATTGTTCAAGACATGGAGTACAGAAGTGAAGCTTTTGGAAGATTCTTTTCAGGATATTCTGAAACTGGTAAGCAAGAACTAAAACTTATTGCTTTATATGCACCCTTTGTTGTCAAAGGGGGAGAAGAGAAGAAAAAAATGAATAAAAAATATATAATATAATAAAAGAAAGAGAGAAAAATATGGAGAAGAGATAAGGATAAGAAGAGACGGTCTTGTTTGGTTGGAACACTTAGTCATTTTTTTTGTTAAGTGTTGCCATCAATGCCAAAGGGAGAGATTGTTGGCAAGTGATTAGATTTGGAAAATATGATTCACTTTTTGGTTGTCATTTATGGCAACACATCTCGGTTTAAGTTTGATTACTTTGAAGATAAGTGTTGATGATTTAGAAAGTGACTAAGTATAGTAGCAGAGATACAGAAGTATTTTGGATGTCAAAGATAGAGATCAATGAATTAGGGAAAGTGAGCTTAGAGGAAGACATTATGGAGTATGTATGACCTCCACCTAAGATTGATTTGGATTTGGTTAATTCTACGATGAGTTAGAAGGATTTGAAGACACGCAGACTGCAGAAGAATAGCAATACAGATCAATTGGACAATAGCAAAGATTGAGGGAGTATGACTTGGACTCCAAGCAATCGAAGTTCTATTTTGGTTTTTGATAGCCTACACATTGACTATTCAAGAGAATTGACTATGCATTCAGTATTTATTGTGTATTGAAGGCTGAATTTGTAATATTTGTAATATTCATTTTGAGAGCCAAATTTGTAAAGTTGTGAGATATATATGTAAGATATTTTTGGTAAAGATTAAATGGAGTTTGTAGTAGTTATCTGAAAGAGAAGATATGTGAATGGCAGAGCAGAGAATGAAAAAGATCATTGAAGAACTACAAAGGAACTATCAAAGCATTAGTGATGCTTGTTTTTGTTCATGACTAAGAACTTTTTGTAACTGAATTGTATTGTAAGAGTTGTAAGCTCAGAGGCCCCTAACATGGTGTTGTGAACCTTTAACAGGGTTTGTATTCCTCTAACAAGGAAATGTACTATGTAATATTCATCTCCTAATAGGGCTAGGTCTCCTTACAGTGACATTATACTTTAGTGCATGCTTGTGGGTATCATCCCCATTAGGGTTTTCCCTTGGCCAGGGTTTCCTCATAAACAAAACATGGTGTTATGAGTACTATGTCATTTTCTTATGTTCTTTTCTTTACTGAAAATGTATGATTAGTGTTTAAGTGGTTGAAGAATTAAATAAAGTTCTATTATACTGATTCACCCCCCCTCTTAGTATAATACAATCCTAACAGATATGCAAGCAGTGTCATGTACCTATCATCAGTGTGTTAAGTCCCCTTACAATGGAACAGAGATTTGTATACCTAGGGATAACACTTTATCTATTAACTCAATTTTAGTGGGTGCTCATGTTCCCCTCAATACAAAAGTAGAAGACTTCAATACAACCTTAGCTGAATGTAAATACCAGTTCAAGTCAGTAGACCTTGGCATGGGGGGTATCAACTCAACTCCCTCACAACACTTGCAGTTTCACCTAGGTCTTATGGAAAGCCTTCAAAAGAAATGATACCTTCCTCTTTAGCTATTACTTTATTTGGCACATTTGTAGAGTCCTTAGTGCCTATTCAAGATGAGAAGGAAGAGACATTTGTTAGAGACTAGATTTATAGAGAAGAGAAATGCATGCACAATGAGAACTTCTCTCCCTCTCCTAAGGCTTATGGAAGAGGGTATAGTTTTCTAAAATAGATGGGCTATCCTGGACATGTCCCTCTTAGTCATAGATTGGATGCTAGAGCTAAACCTCTTGATCATGCTCTTTTTGGATGCAAGTCTAAGAAGACGGTTGGCCAAGGATTTGTGGATTGCAACAAGAACACTACTCCTATCCTTGATGATTCAGATAGTGAAGATGAACCAGAATACATACCTAATTTGACAAATCAGCAAGACATGTGTGAAGATTGGGTCCCTTCCACTAACCTCCTTTGGGGAGATTCAGATAGTCCAATCACTCATGAGACAGTTGCAACCTTAGAACAAGATGAATCAGATGTAGAAGATCCTTTCAAAGAATGTCAATGAAAGAATCTTATTTTTTTGATAGAAAGAGAAGGTGATACCCTTGCTAACATTAGAACTTCCACATCAAGACGTCCCAAATATTCATGGTGTAAACACCCTAGTCAAAGTTCATAAACAAGTTCATATGAGTATGAATGGGACTCCTTCTCTAAGTCTTCCATAGTTGACATGGATGTTGATGTCATCCATACTTATAGTTCTCAACCTGAGGTAGCTGACAACTGACATGTAGGATTAGAGTATTTGAACCCACATGTTGAATTAATGGATGATTATTCACTTGTTAGGATGAATCCTGATTTGGGTAGCTTTGAAGGATACTTGATAGACTCTGACTCTTCGATCACTAGAGATGATATCATTCACATTTATAACCTTGAACCAGTCATTGACTTACCCCTTGTTCATCCTGACCTCATTGATTGGTCCCAATGCTATCAAGAGCCTGAGCTCTTAACATTTCAAAATGATTATGAGATAGCCTATTACTTGCATGCCATTGAACCTGTAGTCTCTTCCACCAGTGAATCGGCTACCAGCATGACCGAGCCAGACATCAAGTACCTTAGTCACAAAATAAAAAGAAAAGAAAATAAATAGAATAGGATTTCCAATGGAGAAAACCACTGTGGCGGTGTCAGAACCAAAAAAAGTAAAAATAAATGACATATCCAAGGGTGAAAAGCTCTCTAAGGTGCCTAAGGATGAGGTACTTGATCATCTCCCTAGCTACTTTCAAGATAGTTCTTCAGTGCTTACTGAAACAACACAGCAGTCAATTTGGGTACAGATGAGGCTCCACAGATAGTACACTTGGCTAAGTCCTTGTCACCACAAGAAAAAGAAGCTTACACTAAGTTTTTACAGAAGAAGAAGATCAATTTTGCATGGACTTATTTAGATATGCCAGGGTTAGACACTAATCTTATCATGCATCACTTGTCCATAGCTCTGGGTGTCACACCGGTTAAACAGAAATTGAGAAAGATGCATCCTCACATAGCTCTCTTAGTCAAAGCAGAATTGGAGAAACTCCTTGGTGCAGGATTCATAAGAGCTATTGCCTATGCTAAATGGATATCAAACATTGTACCAGTTTCCAAACATGACAAGTCCATTCGAGTTTGCACAAATTTTAGAGATGTCAATAGAGCATGCCTGAAGGATGACTTTCCACTTCCAAATATAGACATGATAGTGGATACGATGGTAGGTTATGAGATTTATTCCTTGATGGATGGTTTTTCTAGATACAATCAGATTAAGATAGCTCCTGATGATCAAGAAAATATTGCATTCACTTGTGCATGGGGTACCTATTGTTGGAACGTTATGCCTTTTGGATTAAAAAATGCAGGAGCCACCTATCAAAGAGCTATGACAACCATTTTTCATGACATGATGCATAAAAACATGGAAGATTATGTGGATGGCACCTTGGCCAAGTCTAAGAAAAGAGACACACACTTAGATGATTTAGAAGTCATTCTAGATCGCATGGAACAATTTCAACTAAGGTTAAATCCTAAAAAGTGTACATTTGGAGTCACCTCTGGAAAACTACTAGGATTCATCATTTTAGCAAAAGGAATAGAGGTAGAACCTGAAAAATTCCAAGCTATCCTAGAAACATTAGTCAAATGAGAGTCTTCAAGGATGTCTTCAATCCATAAGGAGATTCATTTCACAGTTGATAGATAGAGCTCAACCTTTCAACAAGAACTTACACAAAGGAGTCAAATGTGTTTGGAATGAGGATTGTCAAAAGAGCATAGATCAAATCAAGAAATACTTGACAAATCCCCCCATTTTTATGCCTCCTATCCCAAGGAAACCACTTATTCTATACATTTCAGTCACATAATCTTCCTTGGAGGCATTACTAGCTCAACTTGATGAACATGGGAAAGAAAGAGCAATATATTATATTAGTCACACTCTTATTTCATATGAGGTTAACTACACCTGCATTGAGAAATCTTGCCTTGCAGTTTTGTTTGCTTCCTAAAAGTTGCGACATTATATGCTTGTGCACACTATACACCTCATAGAAAAAATAGATTCACTCAAGTATTTACTAGGTAAGGCTTCCCTCACAGGTAGACTTGCTAAATGGATGATGATCCTTTCAAAGTTTGTCATGGAGTACGTTGAGTGTAAAGAAATCAAAGGACAAGCCATAGAAAATCAATTGCTTGATTTCCCAATACAAGATAATGCACCTATTCAAGTTGACTTCCCAGACAAACACCTCATGTATATGACTCAAAGAACATGGAAGATGTTCTTTGATGGATCCTTTATGCAAAATTGTTCAGGAGCTGGTGTGTTGTTTGTTTCTCCTCATGGGTACACGGTTCCTAAGTCTTACAAGTTATTGTTCCCATGTACAAACAACATTTCTGAGTATGAAGCTTTAACAAATGGACTTAAGATGGCCATACAATGGAGAATCATAGTTACACATCTATGGGGATTCATAGCTGATAACTAACCAAGTCAATGATGAATATCAAACAAAAAATGAGAAATTGGTACCTTACAAGAAAATGGTTGATTCCTTGAAATGATACTTCACATTTGTCATGTTTTAACAAATCCCTAGAGAAAAAAACAATTCAGTTGATGCTATGGCTACACTTGCTTCACTCCTTCGGTTAGGGAAAAATGAATCCAGATTTGAATTCCTGGTGGAAGAGCTACATCATCCTATCTATGACTCCCAATAAATTTATGTCATTTGTACCCTTGTTAGTCATGATTCATCCCGTTATGGTGCCATTTACTCATGCCTTCATGATGGCATTATACCCAAAACCTTTAACCAATCTGAATGCATAAGCCTTACCCAAAATGCCTCTCACCATTCCCTTATCTCTGGTGATTTGTATAGGAGGGGTCTAGATGGAACACTTCTTAGATGCTTAGAAAAGGAAGAATCTGACCAAGCATTAGTTAACATCCACGAGGGCATCTATGGGGAACATTCCAATGGTTTTTCCATGGCCTGAAGGTTTCGTAAGGTGGGGTACTATTGGCCTACAATGCAGATTGATGCAGTAGCTTTTACAAATTCATGTGAAAAGTGTGAAAAACATGGTAACCCGATACATGCTCCAGGTAGGGAGCTAATTCCTTCTATATCTCATTGGTCATTTCAGCGTTGGGCCTTTGATCTTGTTGGGAAGATGCATCCCAACTCATCAAGTGGACACAAGTTTATTATCACTGCTACTGATTACTTCACTAAATGGGTAGAAGTTATCCCACTTTCTGTTGCCTCAGGCAAGACAGTCTCTCTATTCATTCTAAACCATATAATCTATCGATATGGAGTGCCTTCCAAGATTATCACTGACAACGGAGGCTAGTTAAAAAATAAGGACCTTAAACAACTCTACAAGAAATTCAATATTAAACAACATTAGTCCTCCATTTACTTCCCACAAGGAAATGGTCAAGCGAAGGCATCAAACAAAACCATTCTTAAAATCCTACATAGAACAATTTGTAAGAATGGTAGAGATTGGCACTTACAGATAAATTTGGCTTTGTGGGCCTATAGAACAAGTATTTTCACTCCTAATGGGGCTACTCCTTTTTCCCTAAGATATGGTGCTAAAGCAGTGTTACCTTTAGAGGTTGAGATTCCTTCACTTAGAGTTTCCCTCAAAGGTCTAGTTACAGATGAAGACTACCATGCCATGAGACTTCAAGAGTTAGAACTTCTAGATGAGAAACATCAAGCATCATTTGACCATATTCGGGTTTATCAAAAGCGCATGTCCAAAGCCTTCAACAAAAAGGTCATCCCTAGAGAATTCCAAGTGGGAGATCTTGTCCTACATGAAAAGCCTAAGAATCAATAGCATAGAGATCAAAAGGGAAAATTTGAACCTAATTGGCTTGGACCTTACATCATTATAGTAGCTTTTGGGTTAGGTGCTTATTTATTGTCTATTGCAGAGGGAGAGCAGCTCATTGTTCCTATCAATGTCTTGCACCTGAAGAATTTATATCCCTGATGCCCATTCTAACTGGGGGCACACTTTATACATAATTATTGATCCTGAAAAAATCCAAAAAATGATATATTGTCAAAAATTCTAAAAAATCAGAAAATGTCCTAAAAAAATGATCATCTTAGTGCAAACCTAGCAATAGGTGCTTTGATGTATCTCCAAACAAATTATATATTCCAAAAATACAAAAAAAAATTCAAAAAAAATAAATAAATAAATAAATTAAATTAAATTTCAAAGTGGTTAAAACCTGGAAATAGGCGCTACTTGAGGCCTTTGCACCCTTGTTTCTTAGCATGTGTCCTCAACACTTAGACTTTCTCCATCATGCCTTGTCCTTGTTGCCTTGGTTTGGAATAGGTCTTTGTATTTGTCTAGGGGGCATAACTATGTTAGCTTTGGTCTCTTAGATGCGTTAGTCTTTAGGACATCTCACAAATGATGTTTTTTGACACCACCCCCACTGCATTTTCATGTAGCTTCCATTGTTAGACCTAATATTAGTTTGCATTTTAGGCCGCATTATGAGTTTGAGAGGGTTTCCTTCATATTTCTTGTGGACTTTTAATCAATTGTGGTCATGTTTGATCTTCATTTCCTTATATTCTTTTGTGATCTCACTAGTACATTTGAAACCTCTTTTTGATGGCTATGCGTCACAATTACAACACTACTCTATCGGGAAAGTGACACAGACCGGTGTTGCAGTTTTGGTGTCAAAATCACCAACGGTAGCTATGTATATCGTTATTGCGACGATCATGACCATTGCAATATGCATTGTCTATGAGGGTTAGTATGTCATCGTTACACATTATGAGTGTCGTTATTACGACAGGTATGCGATGGAGATTTTGTACATGTGACATCCACCTGTTAGACTATTCTGATGTCTGGACGTCATGTGTAGTGTTCTGGCATTGGTCGTCCACTGAATACCGTCGCAATTGTGATGGTATGCTATGTTTTAAAAAAAAAAATTTGTCATGTGCATGGAGTGGGACCTTAAAATATTGAGCTTCTCTTTGTTTCGAGAACAGTTTAACATTCTCTACTTAACAAGGCCAACCACGTGAAGGTGGAATCTCATATCTGGCCCCTCGTAGGAGTCTCTTATGACCCTTTATGACACTTTAAGATCTCTAAGATGTAATCTTATGGATCGTAAAGGGTCATAAAGGGTGATAAGGGATCCTGGGACACAACAACTAAGAAACATAAATGTAGGC
Source organism: Thuja plicata (assembly GCA_018584345.1). Classification (NCBI taxonomy): domain Eukaryota; kingdom Viridiplantae; phylum Streptophyta; class Pinopsida; order Cupressales; family Cupressaceae; genus Thuja; species Thuja plicata. Next base: position 756,232 of record MU223858.1, read on the forward strand.
AACATGGTCACAATTGTTTGGAGACACAACATAATTGAGTGGTATACCCAGACGATGCAATGCAACCACTACTCCTCCAATTCTAAGTTGGAACTGCAAGATCTAAAAACTATAGATAAGGAATAAATTTAGAGAGCAGAGGAGGAGCGCCATAATGACCAAAATAATATAGGGATCCTATATTATTTTGATCATTATGGCCCTCCTTCTCTGCTCTCTAAATTTATTCCTTATTTATGGAGGAGGAGCACCATAATGACCAAAATAATATAGGGATCCTATATTATTTTGATCATTATGGCCCTCCTCCTCCGCTCTCTAAATTTATTCCTTATTTATGGGTTTTGGATCCTGTAGTGCCAACTTAGAATTGGAGGAGTAGTGGTTGCGTTGCATCATCTAGGTATACCACTCAATTATGTTGTGTCTCCAAACAATTATGACCATGATATCTACATTTATGGTTCTCAGTTGTTGTGATATCTACATTTATGTTTCCTATATATCATGTTTATGTGCATGTTCTTTATGTGTTTGGCTTCTCTCCCTCACATCCAAAATAATATTTTCCCACTCTGAATCGAGAATGCATGTGCAGCTGCATAGAATATATAGTGTTAGAAGGCCCTAGATGGGCATAAATTCAATGTACAGTTATGGTCTTGAATAGATAAAGTGGAACTGGAATTTCAGCAAGGCTGGGAAAAGTTTGTGCATAATTATGAACTTTTTTTGAAATTCCAGTTTCAGTTTATCTTTACAAGACTATAATTGTACCATTTAATTTCTTTCCATTAGAGCCTTCTGACACCAAATGTTCTTCTGGTTGTTTATGTTGTGTCTCCAAAGAATTGTGACCATGATGCCTATATTTATGTTTCTCAGTTGTTGTGAGATTAAAAGTCTTCTAAGGAACGTGTTGTGTCTATGTGGAACATCATAGGATCATCGCTAGAGGGGGTTTTGGATTAGAGAACTCCCTTTCACTTAATAATTATGAATCCATCAATGGTATACTAATTGTTTAGGATTGTAAGTTTCCATTGATGGCTTCGATTACCAAGCAAAAGGTGTACAAAAGACTTAGTAGCCTCCTAAGCCTTTTTCTTGAAATTTTACCCATCTAGGCCTTCTAACACCATATGGAATGTGATTTGTTTATAGAAGACATCATACAGACCTATTTAGTGATCATATGTGTTGAAGGTGGCACCTAATGCTGCTGCAATGACTATAGATATTAAATTTTTCATCACTGCCTGATGTCATTAAAGCGGCATCAAACTCCACCTTCAGCACAATATGATCACTAGACAGGTCTATATGTCTTCTACTTTTAAGTTGGGCTATTTCTATTCTTGTTTTATGAAGTTGGGTGATCCTTGCCAATGTCTTCGGGGTTGAATCCAGTATGCTCCTGTATGATCCAAAACCTGCAAGGAAGGAAACTATGGGGTTAGATCCAAAGGATCTAATAAATGTCTAGCACCCTATTATTGATCCTCATCTACATTATACATGTGCATAGGTAAGCCATGAACTTCTAAAAGGAACAAGGATAAAATTTACAAAAACCCATCCAAGATATAGAAAATCATAACAAAGTCATAAACAACAATAAGTTCATGAGTTTATCAAAATATGTCCAACATATCTATATAAAATTCTAAAAAATTTCCAGTATCTATAATAGCTCTCTGATAATCACATTTATGCATATGGTCCCAACAAAGTAGTGCACAAACTACACAAAGAAGGCATCGCAGAAACATGATTTCTGCTTTTGCCATTGAAGTAATCTCGGTGGCACTAGCTGCCTCTCGAGCCTTGCAAAAGTTGCACTCATTTCCTACATCAGATATAGACATAGATGGGGTAGATGTAAATTTGGTTTCATCGACCCACAAAAATTATTGATATCCACTAGTTCCCTACAATACCAAATCTACATCAGTTCTTCCTAAAATGATTATAACTTGTCACATTACTTTTAAACATTAAAATATAATTCCATATCCAGAAGTTTTTCCTATTTGGGCAACCCCAAAATGGATGCCCAAGATTACTTGTTGTGCATGATGTCTTCAACACACAAGGGCCAACACCACATTGACACATAGGCACATTGACCGAAGCCATCAACACTATATCGATAAATATTGCACTATGATTCCAACATATCATTTTGTTTAGTTGGTTATTTTTTTCATTCATACTAATTATAATTGCAATAGAAAGCAACTTACTAATCATGTAGACAACATCTCAAATCAAATTGCAAAATGACTATTGTCAATCATAGTACATGTAAATACAATGTCCTAACTGCACTTGATGGAAACCATATGCATAGTTGTGATTGGGACTTTTAGTCCTTACCACACATTGAAATGCATGTAAAGGCATCTACAGTTGGGGGCATGTCAAATTGTGATATTTCTATCAAGATTCAAGTGTATAGTTTGACATTCACAAATTTTTCTGTGTCAGTTGCAGTTAACAAACTAATCTCACGAAAATTGTTGATGTTTCGACAATTCCTCTCATTACTTCTTATCCGTTTGAAACAATTGGGACTACCCGGGAAAGACGAGTAGGCTCTACTATACCCTTTTCCATGTTCACTACATGCACGGCTAATTTCTTCTTTGTTATCTCCATTCCTCATCATGCTTCATCCTTGTTATATTAGTGGCTGAAATATTGATATTTAGAGTCTACTCACTTTCCCGGGTACTCCCAATTGTATGAATTGGAGTTGAACCATGTGTCACCTACACTCTTGCAAGTCATTGTCGACACATCAATGATTTTTGTGATATGATAAGGAATTTGTGCATGTCAAATTCATGGATGAAACATGGGTCAATGAGTTTAACTCAAAAAACTATACACTTGAATCCAGATAGCAATATCAGAAGATAATGAAAAATTTTGATGAAATTTTAATGGGAGATGTAGTCGGGTATAAAAAAGAATGGTCCATGAAGAACAAAAGAATGGCATCAAGCATTCCAAATGCAAAGATGTAAACAATGCCAGTATTAAATAGTGAGCTCATACACAATGCATGATGCCCTAGCTTGCAGTCCGCGAGCCATCAAGATATTTCCTCATGAAATGATCATCAACAGGGAGTACCACATAGTGAATATCAATAGAAAAACATATATATACGGGGAGTATGGCCACATAGGTACATACATATACATATACATATATATAAATATACATATACATATACATACATATACATATACGTACATATATACATACATATATATATATATATATATATATATATATATATACACACACACACACACACACACACACACACATATATATATATATGTGATGTTATTGTTTCATTGCATGCTTGCTTCTATTGTGCACCATATATTGTTTTATACATGATAAGTAATTTGTGCATGTCAAATTCATGGATGAAACATGATTCAATGAGTTTGACTCAAAAAACTATACACTTGAATCCACATAGCAATATCACAAGATAATGAAAAGTTTTGATAATCATATTTATATAAGTTTTTGTAATGATAATCAGATTTACATAAGTTTTGATAATCAGATTTACATAAGTTTTTGAATCCAGATAGCAATATCATTAGCTAGATAATTTTTTGTAATGATGATGAACATATGGATATCTAGACCCTGAGTATGTATCAAAAAAAACATTTACAAAGAAGAGTATTCCAAACATTATGTTAAATAGTTAAGTTTCATTTCTACATTTGATCTAAAGATGGCCTAGTTTGTTGACAAAAATGCCAACTCCAAAGAAGTAGTCCATCATAACATTCTTATTGTCACAAGTTAAAAAATCTTCATTGTGACCATGGAAGATACTCATAGCAGTGTAGTCATCATTAGCACAAGATTGCTTGAACACCTCCCACACCTCCACCATTTTATTTCCAAAGCTAGCTCTATTATCAAAAATTGAGCCAAGCCTGCCAGAGATAATGTTTGGATTGATGGTCTGAATCCCCTGCGCAACTTTTTGCAAATTGTTGGAAATAACCACATGCTTAACCACCTTCAAGACCCATTCTAACCGACCGGTAACTTCAAAGAGATTAGAAAATACTAGTTTATAGATCACCCCATCGTGTACATGCGAGCCAGCAATATTATGTTTCAAGAGGTAGAGAATAGCATGTTTAATGTCATCATCACACACATTAAATGATCTGGAGCACTATTCTTCCAAGGACTCCAAATGACAACATTCAATACCAAATGTTTTATCCATTGATAAGACCTAAAAAAAAGTAACAATAATGAAAATAGTGAATAAGTATGCCAACATAATGAATAAGTGGGCAAAATACATTGATCCAATAACAGCAAATACATTACAAATGCCAAGCTTGCGGTCTCAATGAAATAAACAGTGTATAAAACAATATATGGTGCACACAACAGCAACAAGCATACAATGACAACAATAACATTGCATGATGCCTGAGCTCAAGGGAAAACTATATTGATCCAATAACAGCAAATACATTACAAATTCCAAGCTCGCGGTCTCAATGAAATAAATAGTGTATAAAATAATATATGATGCACAACAACAGCAAGCATACAATGATAGAATTAACATTGCATGATGCCCAAGCTCAAGGGAAAAATACATTGATCCAATAACAACAAATACATTACAAATACCAAGCTCACGGTCTCAATGAAATAAACAGTGTATAAAACAATATATGGTGCACACAACAGCAACAAGCATACAATGACAGAAATAACATTGCATGATGCCCGAGCTCAAGGGAAAAATACATTGATCCAATAACAAAAAATACATTACAAATGCCAATCTCACGGTCTCAATGAAATAAACAGTGTATAAAACAATATATGGTGCACAACAGCAGCAAGCATACAATGACAGCAATAATATTGCATGATGCCCGAGCACAAGGGCAAAATACATTGATCCAATAACAACAAATACATTACAAATGCCAAGCTCACGGTCTCAATGAAATAAACAGTGTATAAAACAATATATGGTGCACAACAGTAGTGAGCATACAATGACAACAATAACATTGCATGATGCTCGTCTATTATAGAAAATTCAAGTAGTTAAGGCATACATAAGAGGATGAACATAAATAATAAGGGTACCAGACATTGCCTGAAGTGATGAATTTTTTACCCGATTATGAATCAAGTGTGCTCCTGTGATGATCCAGAACCTACAAAGAAAAGAGAGACAGGGATTAGATCAAAAAGATCTAAGCAATGAATGGCATCCTATTATTGATCCTCATCTACAATTATGCATGTGCATAGTGATGCCATATGCTTCTGAAAGAAAAACCATGCTACAGGACATGTGCACTCAGAAGAATGATGCATAAAGGAAAGAAGATACCATATTTTTTGTCATGAAATGATCATAAATGGGGAGTACCACATAGTGAATATCAATAGCGAAACAAATAAAGAGGTATCAAACACTTCACACAATACCTTGAAGGTAATAGCAACGATGCCCTAGCTCTCAAAGCTCGCAGGTCATCAAGCATTCCAAATGCAAAGATGTAAACAATGCCAGTATTAAACAGTGAGCTCATAAACAATGCATGATGCCCTAGCTTGCAGCCCACGAGCCATCAAGACATTTCCTCATGAAATGATCA
>MU223858.1:763239-795254 GCA_018584345.1 Thuja plicata
TGTATCTGCCAAGGAGGTGGGTATTCATGCATGTATGATAGTATATATACATTAAGTATTGACAGGGCTTGTGGTTTGTGATAAATGGTTTAATGGGGGTGTGTTGTACATGTTTTGTTACAGGTATATGGTGTCTATTTAGTATATTGGCCTTTCATATAAGGATATGTATCTTTAATTGACTTTAGACCTGAGCTCTTTTGGAAATTTGGGTGTTTCATTCTAAACATGAGGGGTTCTCATTTTAGTTGAAAATAATGTTATGTAAGCCATTGAATGGCATAAGGGATAGTTATGTAACCTTGGGGTCACTTGAGTGATGCAAGGACTTGAGTGATCCAAGGACTTATGGAAAAACCTTCTAAATATCCTAAATGGGGGTATGAGACACCATATTGTTGAGTTGACAACATTGGTTGTCAACTTGACAACACCATTAAGCCTATTTGGTTTTGAAAGTCAATTTTATGACTGTTATAGAATAGTTTTGGGTAGTTAGGTGGTTGCAATTAGGTTTCTTTGAAGATTTTGAGTCTATTTCTTTGTTGATCCATGTTAGTTGAAAGGGGGGTGTAGATATATAATGACTAATAATGATGATTCTATATGATGAAATTCCATATGTGCAAACCAAATGAAATATTCATGTATGTATGTATGTATGTATGTATGTATGTGTGTGTGTATGTATATATTTATGTATGTCTGTATGTATGTGTGTATGTATGTATGTATGTATGTATGTGTGGGTGTGTATATATTTATGTGTGTATGTATGTATGTATGTATGTATGTGTGGGTGTGTATATATAGACACACACATATACATACATAAATATTCACACACACACACACACTTACACACACATATATATATACACATATACATACACACATGTATATATGTATGTACATGTATATATATACATGTAAATATATAGGTATATGTATACATACACACGCGTATATAAATATACATATACATATATAAACATAAATATACATACATATATGCATACACACGCACCCAAGGGTTGTCGTGTTTATGGATATGTCCAAACATGCACCAAGAAGCATAGTAACTCACAAATAGATTTTTAACAATTATTGGAGTTCAATAACATTTATAAATTTGAGTTACAACCTATTAAAAATGAAGAAATATACACTAGATGAGGAAGAATTTCAACAATGATTCCAAATTTGAATATTTATACAAATCACTGACATTGAATACAAGTGAGATACTAATCTCTCCTTCATACTATTTATACAAATCACTGACATTGAATACAAGAGAGATATTTATGCCCTCTAGAAATTCAACTTCGTAGGCATTAGATAAAAAATTCCTTAAGATCATACATGGACCTATCTTCTTCCATTTTAATTTATTACAGGCTCCTAGGTGTTTGAAAGCCTTAGGATTTTTTATTTTTCAAAGCATTTAGATCTTTCACATATTCCTTTAGCTCCACTGTCTCCTAAGCATCATCTTCATGGTTTGATATATATATATAAATAGTTACCTTATTGTACATTGGTAACCTAATTACAAGATGAGTGACTAGAATACCCTAGTTTGTATTATTAGATGATCTTGTTTAATTGGTGTTCATTTCATGAAAAGATACATGTAAAGGAAAAAAAAAATTGCATCTAAAGATTACATGTATATACTATATATATGCCAAATAACTTGTATATACTATACAAGGAAAGGAACTAAAAGATAAAATATTCTGGGCTGTTGTGAGCATATACAACTTTCAAAAGAATATGCAAGAGTACAGGCATACATAAGAGGATGAACATAAATAATGAGGGTACCAAACATTGCCTGAAGTGGTGAATTTTTTACCCGGGTATGAATCCAGTGTGCTCCTATGTGATCTAGAACCTACAAAGAAAAGAGAGATGGAGGTTAGATCAAGAAGATCTAAGCAATGAATGACATCCTAATACTGATCCTCATCTACAATTATGCATGTGCATAGTCAAGCCATACACTTTTGAAAGAAAAACCATGCTACAGGACATGTACACTAAGAAGAATGTTGCAGAAAGGAAAGAAGATATCATATTTTTCCTCATTATATTATCATAAACAGGGAGTACCACATAGTGAATATCAACAGAAAAACAAGTAAAGAGATATCAAACACTTCACAGAATGCCTTGAAGGTAATATCAATGATGCCCTAGCTCTCAAAGCTCACAGTTCATCAAGCATTCCAAATGCAAATATGTAAATGAATGCTAGTATTAAATAGTGAGCTCATAAACAATGCATGATGCCCTAGCTTGCAGCCCACGAGCCTTCAAGACATTACCTCATGGAATTATCATAAATGGGGAGTACCACATAGTGAATATCAACAGAAAAACAAATAAAGAGAGATCAAACACTTCACACAACGCCTTGAAGGTAATAGAAATGATGCCTAGCTCTCAAAGCTCGCGAGTCATCAATCATTCCATATGTAAAGATGTAAACAATGCCAATATTAAACAGTGAGCTAATAAACAATGCATGATGCCCTAGCTTGTAGCCTGCAAGCCATCAAGATATTTCCTCATGAAATGATCATCAACAGGGAGTGCCACATAGTGAATATAAACAGAAAAACAAATTAAGAGAAATCAAACACTTCAAACAATGCCTTGAAGGTAATAGCAACGATGCCCTAGCTCTCAAAGCTCGCGGGTCATCAAGCATTCAAAATGCAAAGATGTAAACAATGCCAGTATTAAATAGTGAGCTAATAAACAATGCATGATGCCCTAACTTGTATCTCGCGAGCCATCAAGACATTTCCTCATGGAACGATCATAAACGGGGAGTACCACATAGTGAATATCAACAGAAAAACAAATAAAGAGATATCAAACACTTCACACAATGCCTTGAAGGTAATAACAATGATGCCCTAGCTCTCAAATCTCACTGTTCATCAAGAATTTCAAATACAAAGATGTAAATGAATGCCAGTATTAAACAGTGAGCTCATAAACAATGCATGATGCCCTAGCTTGCAGCCCGCGAGCCATCAAGACATTTCCTCATAAAATGATCATAAACGGGGAGTACCACATAGTGAATATCAATAGAAAAACAAATAGAAAGAGATAAAACACTTCACACAATGCCTTGAAGGTAATAGCAATGATGCCCTAGATCTCAGAGCTCGCGAGTCATCAAGCATTCCATATGCAAAGATGTAAACAATTCCAGTATTAAATAGTGAGATAATAAATAATGCATGATGCCCTATCCTGCAGCCTGTGAGCCATCAAGACATTTCCTCATGAAATGATCATAAACGGGGAGTACCACATAGTGAATATCAATAGAAAAACAAATAAAGAGAGATCAAACACTTCACATAATGCCAGCTTGAAGGTAATAGCAACGATGCCCTAGCTCTCAAAGCTCAGGGGTCATCAAGTATTCCAAATGCAAAGATGTAAACAATCGCAGTATCAACATTCATATTGTTCCATTAAATCAACAGATGCCATCAAAATGAAATTGAGTTAATGAGAAGACAAAGCTCGAATTCCTACCTCAAGTCGTGGCTGCCATATACCAAGATGCCAATCAGCTTCCACAGTATGCCCTCTTCGCGCACAATAGTATGCGATCACGCTAAATTATAAATGAGCCTTTCTTTTTTTTTTTTGTTTATAATCATGTGGGTGTCGCAATTATGACTGTACCATCACTATTACAATAGCGTCAGGGGCACTTGGAAAAAAACACAAAAATCACATACAAATGGTGGTGTCGTCACAAATTGGGTTCGAAATTAAACCCCAAATGTTGTAGTGTCTCAATCAAAATTTTCTATCTTAAATAGCTGATTAATTTTGGGGCATTCTCTTTTTTAAGGCAAATTCTCTTTCTTCTCTCCATTTCTTTCCACCTCTTCCAAACTTCTATCTTCCATTCGCTTTTTCCCCACTTCTTTTCTTCTAATTCAACGTTATCTTTCGTGCTTGATGATCTACCTTGGTTCTGTAATCCTTATATCTTTCATCTTACATCAAGAACCTTATCTTTAGTTTAATTTGATCAAATTTATCAATTTGTTATTTCTCCTCTATTTCATTTCAATTTCAATCACGAGGGGGCAGTACCTATCAAACTTCAATCCTTGATTCAGCTTTATCAATCCCATCATTTACTCCGCTTGGAGCAACCTTGCTTGAGATTCTTATCTTGGACATGTCAATTACCTATTTACAGGGGTGTTGACCTTATCTTTTTCAATCATCTTATCTTTGACCTGATGTGTTCCCGTCCGTCGATCACACATCTAGGTTGTTTTGTGATCCCAAATTGATCTCACACTTCAACTGTATTCTTTGACTACATGTGTTCCCATAAAGATCACACATTAGTCAAAGAGGGGCAAATGTATGCACCTTAAAATGGTCGCCTAGACTATGGGCCCCCATTCTTCAATTTATCAAATGACAGAATCAATTTATCAAATTCCTGAATCAATGTTTTGCAACATTTTCAATTCAAATCAATTTCCTTGATCAAATCGTAATTAATTCAATTGTTTCAATATTTCCTAAGGTTTGATCATTTCATCAATAATCTTATTTAATTAAAAGAAAACATCCCTTTTAATTAAATAAAATTATCTTATTTAATTAAAAGAAAATATATCTTTTAATTAAATAATCTTATCTTATTTAATTAAAATCTCTCTTTTAATTAAATAATCTTATCTTATTTAAGTAAAATCTCTCTTTTAATTAAATTATCTTATCTTATTTAATTAAAATCTCTCTTTTAATTAAATAATCTTATCTTATTTAATTAAAATCTCTCTTTTAATTAAATAAAATAATCTTATTTAATTAAAAGAAAATCCCTCTTTTAATAAAATAAAATCCTCACTTAAAGCTCTCTTTTTGATGAAAAAAAGGAAATAAATTAAATAAATCAGATAAAAATAAATAAAAATTCCTTTTTCTCTACACATATTCCTAAGTGGTGGGCTTTTTCCTCTTTCTTTCCTTTTTAGGGATTTATCCCACATTGCTCTTGAGGATGCATTCCTCTCCACACTTTCCTTTATAAGGAGCCCTCTCCTCATTTTGGGGATCCAGATTTTATGTTATTGTTGCGTTGTAGGTTTGGAAAGTGATTTTGGAGGAGAGTCTGAGCACTTGAGCTTGAGCATTGCAACTTCTCTTTTCTTGTCTTCTTCTCTCATGCATCCATGGCAATCCATTTATATTACTATTGCAATTGCATGTTAGATTATTTCATTTCATAGAATAATCTTGCATGCATATTTCCTTTCATAGATTAGTTTGCTTTCATGCATTGTTATCATATAGAATAGCTTCCATTTTCATTTTTATGCATATTTGATGATCATGGAGACTAGCACTCTTGCTTTTCCTCTTTGAATCTCTCATTTTATGGTGTACTTGCATGGGCACAAACTAGGTCTAAACTAAGGGGCTCCATTATAAACCCTTGCACTCCGTGAATAGAGAGCTATGAGTCACCATTTGAGACCTCATTCTTGAGTAATCTTGTATATAATGACTCATAGAAGTGTGTCAACATTTTAGAACATGTGTTGAACCAAATAAATATGATGGTTTCAAGGACATACATATTTCCCCTATTAGAAATCTAGAAAGCTCTTTTGAAAATATAAAGGATAGCAAAGGTAATCTGTCTGACTTTGATGGAGATTTCCCTACTTCATTGGAGGATGAAGAGGAGGATCTTTTTTGTATTGAGGACTATGCTAATGTGTTGGAGGTGAGAACAATTGCATAGCAGGTGACTGGCAATTCAAAACCTTCTATAGGAGAGAAGAAAAAAAGAGGGAGAAAGTCCAATAAGGTGAAGTTAGCCTTAGCAGGTTATGCAGCAAACCAGTGTAAATTGATGAGTTCGGGGATGGGCTATGCCTCTCCCTGAGAGCCATGAAAATATTATCATGAAATTTCAGGGGCTGCAATGCCCCTGAAAAAACTTGCCTTCTCAAAAGAGGCTTTGATCAGGTGAAACTAGATGTCATCTTTTTACAAGAAACTAAGTTGAGTGGAGAAGAGTTAGTTGTTTTTGAAAAAAAAATAGCAGATGGAGATGTTGTTTTTCATAGGCAAATGGTGCTTTTGCGGGACTATGTGTTTTGTGGGTGGATTCAACAGTGGATGTGACTATAGTGGAATGTCATAGATCTTAGATTTGGGAGGAAGTTAGATCAAGACAACTACTCACATGATTCCAAGCCTTGAATATCTATGGCCCGAATAACCCAACCCCAAAAAAGTACTTTGGCAGGATCTCTCAGAGAGGCTAAGTAGAAACCCCAATGAGATTTTTCTGTTAGGAGGATATTTTAATGCAATCTTAAATCCTATAGAGAAGAAATGTGGATTGGGTTGGGCAGGTCAGAGTCAAAGGGAGTTTTCAGATTTTGTAAAAAATAATGGATTGGTAGATCTTGATTTAAGGAATGGAAAATACATGGACAAATAGAAGGAGTGGCTTTTTAAATATTGCAGAGAAATTGGACCGGTTTTTGTTGGCAGGAAATTGGGTAGCCACTAATTGGACATGTTGTGCAGATATTCTACCTCTTACTGGGTCTGATCATTATCCAATAAGTAGGAGAATTCAAGAGGACAAAGTCTCGGATATGGCTCCTTTCAAATTTGAAGCCATGTGGTTGCAACACAAAGACTTCCACACCCAAGTGGAACTATGGTGGAATCAAGCTCCTCCTAGAAGAGGTAATAAGTCCTTCATATTTTTTAAAAAGCTACAATACTTAAAAGAAAAAATGAAAGGTTGGAATAGAGAGGTCTTTAAAAATATCTTTGTAGAAAAGGAGGCTTTAGAAAATGGATTAGGATTATTACATTCTAATATTCTTGCAAATGGGATGTATGAAGATGATTTTGTAGAAGAAAATAGATTGAACAAACTTTATAGTGAAGTTTTAAATAGGGAAGAAACCTATTGGAGACATAAATTAAGAGAATTATGGCTTGCTGAAGGAGATAAAAATACTTCCTTTTTTCATAACTCTGTCAAAGTTAGAATGTCACAAAATAAGATTTTTTCTATACACAATAGAGATGGGGTAATTTTCCAGGATCCAAAGGATATTAATCAGGAAGCTATTAGATACTACCAAAACATCTTTTCAAAGGATCCTGATATTCTTAATACAGATTTGGACTTACAAAATGTTATCCTAGTAGGTGTCACGGAAGCTAAGAATGCAATGCTCAAACAACCTTGCACACAATTAGAAGTTAAAAAGGTTTCTTTTTTATTTAGGGGCACATAAAGCTCCTGGGCCGAATGGTTTCTCAGCCATCTTTTATCATCAATTATGGGATTTGGTTGGTTTTGAGGTCTAGGAGGTGGTAGAAGAATCAAGGGTGGGAGGCTTTCTATTCCTATATTTTAATAATACCTTTCTCACTCTCATTCCAAAGAAAGAGGATAGAATATCCTTTGAAGATTTTAGACCCATTTCCTTATGTAATACAATATATAAGATTATATCAAAGGTAATGGTGAACAGACTGAAAATTATTCTAAAATCTTTTATTTTGGAGGAACAAAGTGGTTTCACTCTGGATAGGTCAATTTATGAGGGGATCATTGTACCCCATGAAATAATTCATACCCTTCAGAAAAATAAAGAAAAAAAGATGATGATAAAACTTGATATTAAGAAAGCATATGATGTTGTTAATAGGGCTTTTCTAATTAATGTACTTAAATGTTTTGGTTTTTGTAAGGAATGGATCCAATGGGTGGAGACCTGCATCACAACCCCTAGATTTTCTATTTTTGTGAATGGAAGCCCACAAGGTTTTTTCAAATCCACTAAAGGCATTCGTCAAGGAGACCCGATATCCCCTTTTCTTTTCCTTATCATGGCTGAAGCACTAGGGTGTTTGATAAGAAAAAAAAAAGAGAATTAGGAATTTTGAAGGGCATAAAATGGCTAAAGGATTGGAGCCTATTACTCACCTACAATTTACTGATGATACCAACTTATTGGGAGAAGCTTCCCTTTAGGAAGCAAGAGTTTTAAAAGGAATCTTGGACTTATATAGTAAAGCTTCGGGTCAGTGTATAAATTGGCATAAGTCATATATCTACTTCTTTAATGTTGATCTTCAAAAACAAAGAGAAATGTGAAGAATAATTGGCATAAGGGCAAGGAAAATTCCAAGTAAATACCTTCAGATACCATTATTTAAAGGGGTATCCAAAGCCAATCTGTGGAAGGATCTTGTTGGGAAATGCTCTAAAAAATTAGAAGGGTGGAAGAGCAAATGGCTCACCTTTGCTAGAAGGATTCTACTACTTAAATTTATCATCAGTGTAATTCCCATTTTCTCAATGATGTGCCCTAAAATTCCAAATAAAATAACACATATTATGGTTGGGACAATGAGAAAGTTTCTATGGAATGGAAAAAAGGAGGAAGATAAATGGCCTCTTATTGCTTGAAAAAAAGTATGCAAATCCAAAGCCAATGGGGGTGCTGGATTGAGGGATTGGAACTTGATGAATGAAGCTTTGGGAGAGAAGTTAATATGGAGTATGTATAATAACCCTGAATTATTATGGGTTAAATTACTAAAATAAAAATACTTAGATTCAATGGTAGATGAGAGAATTATCACTACACCACACCCTCCAAAAGGCTATTTTTTTTGGAATCTTATTTCAAGTTGCAGACCTCTTATCACACAACACATTACTTGGAAATTTGGTAATGGTGAGAAGGCTAAATTCTAGGATTATTCATGGAACGGCTACCCAGTGTTGTCAGCTACCCCGGAATACCAGGAGTTGAGGCCAATTTTTACAGATAGATGGGGTGTTCATTTGAACTGTTATATAGAACAACAGCATAGTCCACTGGGAGTGGTATGGGGATGGAAAGATTTTTATAATATGGGGCTCACTGATCAGCAAGTGGAATTGATGAAAGAAATCTTAGAGAATCGAAGTGTGAATAAATCCACAGATAAGGATATTATCAAATGGTGTGCAGCTAGTAGTGGAAATTATTCAGTAAAAGTAGGATATCAACTACTTGAGATATATAATGACCCTGAATATTGGCCCACACAACTTCTATGGAGTAAAGATTGCTTACCCAAAGCAAGTGCCTTTGCTTGGCTTGTGATGTGAGTGTTCCAAGGCTTGCTAGCACTTCAACTAAGAGACCTTACCTTGTCTCTTCTAGGAACCTAATCTCCTCTAGGTCTTGATTGGCTTAGATGATTAACTAAGTCCAATTCCAACTCTTCTCTAAAAGTTCTCAACTCATGTGCTTCACCTTGAAAGACTAACACCCTTTAGTTATTTCAAATCTTCACTTCTCCCACTACACCTAGAATGATCTAAGTGCCAATTTCACTCTAACATTCATGATTCATTGTAGGGAAATATATCCACTTTAAAATACTCATCTCCTTGTCATTTGAAACCATTTACTAGGATCTTCAACTTGTTCTTTACCGGGTTCAAGGATTCAATCACTTGGAAGCCTAATTGAGGCCTATTCCTTGTAGCCTTTTACAGTGTGTTTTTCCCACTTCTTTCAAAACTTTCCCAAAGAAGTTGAAAAACCAATCACACATTTAGATACCCTCTATCACTTTACAATATATTTTAAAGGTTTTAGTTTTATAATTCCTCCGTACACAGGGTTCCTACAAACTAGGATCAATAGGGCTAATAGAAATAATTTCTAGGATAGTCTGCAACACAATGCAAAACCTGCTCAAAAATTGACCAAATGGATTGATATAAACTCAACCCTCCTATCATGTCAAGATATGACTATGCCCTAACTTAAACTACACTTAGTATGTATAGTACTTAACTACCCTGCATAATAATGCTCACTGTTTCACCTCCAAACCACTAACCAAATAGTGCATGCTCTCCTAGGTCTTGGAACTAAAAATAGCAACTCAAATTTCCCTGACTCCTAACTCTACATATATATAGACCATTGACTCCCCTAACATTTCCATCTATCCTTAGAAATATCCCATGGTTAGATTTCATGGGGGAGCCATGAATCGACTGACTGGTCAGGATAGGACCAGTGAACACACAAAACACAAAAATATTTTATCTAAGACCTTACACTACCTCTAAACAACTAGCTTAATGAATGGAAGATGCTTCAAACTATCCTAGGAACACAAAACCACAATTAGTTTCAGTCTTTCAATCCATCACATATGAATGTCATAACAAAATGCTCGGAATTCCTGAATATAGAGGTGCAGAGCTCTATTTGATATCTCAAACTTGTTACAAACAATCCCTAACTTTAGATTCAAGTCTTGAGTAACATTACATGCCATCTCCATCATTCTAGGGACTATTGGTCGATTCCCACTTCCTATTCATAAGGGGATCCAAAGATAACTAAGTTGCATGCAACATTTGCAACAATTGCAAATGTTGTCATAGCAACATTTTAGCAAATTTTGGCATCTTTTCCATTATGCCTCCTCCCTAAGTTTTAGGACCTCTAACATCTTCATTTCGAGGATCCAAGATCATTTAAGACCATATGGCATATTTATGACATTATGAATGTGTTTAAGACTGTAGGCGTACTTCTGAACCCCCCCCCCCCCCCCCGGCCCCCCCCAATTTTAAAATTTAAACTTGAGCCCAATGAGAAGTTTTTCCCAACATCCCTATTTTCCCTAACATATTTTTGTAACGGTTGGATTGGTTTCAATTTAGAAGTTCTAACATGTAGATATAAAAGTTATGTTCAAGGAGTTCAGAATTTAAAATTTAGTTTCATGGTCCAAATCAGCAGAATTAGTGCATATTCTAGATTTTCCAAGTTCAAAGTTTCACGTTCAAAAATCTCTTCAAAATAGAATTAGAATTGGAAGGAAAAAGTGGAATTGGAATGTAGAATTAAAATTGCAAATTAGAATTGGAATTGAGATGTAGAAGCAGAGAGATGGAAAATGAGAAATATGCTACGTATTTCTCCCTCCGAAGGTAAAGCTCTACCATGGAGAAATAAGAGGTAGAAAGTCCGCTAATGCATATCGCAAGTGTGATTACAGTCAGAGATTGATGAAATATGAAAGGAAATCTAGATTGTTAGTGTATAAAATGCAAATTGCAAAAAAGCAGAAAATTGAAATTCTGGTACATTTTTCGCCCTCCATTTGAGATTTTCCGCAAAGGAGAGGCTCATTTGCAATTTTCCGCCAACGCATAAAGAAGAGTTGATTGCAATTGAAGATCGATGAAGTCAATCCAGATGATGAAAGACCAAGCAAATGGGTTAATCCAAAGCATGAAAAAGGGCCAATTGACAGAAATCTTGAGTTGCGGAAGATGAAGAGTCCTGTGCATATTTTGACCTCCATTTGAGATTTCTAGTAGGGAGCAGTCAGTTTGGAGATTTCCGAAAAAGAAGCAAATTGTGAAAAATCTGACATAGGCATGGTGAGAGTGAAATGTACAAGCCTAGTGATGCCAATTAGAAGGAAATCCGATCATCAATTTGATTCAGAACATACAGAGAAGTAAATTGCGGAAAATGAGTCCTTAGCTACTCCATTCCGTAGTCAGTTTCCGATTTCCTATTGAATACTCTAAAGTGGCCAATATGCTTAGACCCAACTTTTTATTCTATAATTGTAACATGTGTTGAGCTATGCTCTTGACTGAACTCATGAAGGAATTGAATTATTATGGTAACCAATAAGATATGATTACTGGCATCATTGGTTGTTTCATTAGAAAAGATCAGAGGAACATCCACGTTTGCATCTAAAAGAAGTTCATCAGTTAAGTGCCCAAGCTTCATCCAGTTTGAGAATGTAGGATATGGAAGGCATTTACACATAGAGTATGGAGATGTTGGCACTCAGCATTTAATGATTGGGTATTTGACCCAGTACATAAAAGTGCCTGAGAACCACACCATGATACTTGGACTGCAGTGGTGGATCAAACATATGAAGCCCCTAATGGAGACAGAGAACCGAGTCCATAGTGTATCCCTGTATTTGCCCATTTCATCTTGTCAAGATCATCATTTGATAGATCAGTTGATGCCAAATTGCATAGCTTATGGACTGCAGACCTTCATGAAATCATTGAAGCTCTTGAATGAACACAGAGGACCATGCCAAGCCTGAAAGATTAGTTGGACTTATACAAAATCTCTAAGTGTATGGGGGCACATTGAAAATGACTATCATGATACGCAAAGGCACGGTAGTATGAGCCAGTGACTAGGTGCCAAGAAAAAGATACAATTCTGACACTTGTCCAAACATATTTACAGAGTTAAAGACAGAAAATTCTCAAACACATATCTACTTTGTGTCACGATTTCAACTGATTCTTGAAACTATTGCGGATCACAGTTACTTCCCTGTCTTGTGGCATAGAGATTGTCCAACGCATGCCCGATTTTGTTTTACTCTCCAATAAAGACATATTGAAAATTATTTGCATTGATGTGCAAAGACATATGCCAAGAAATAGTGCCAACATACAGAGGAAACTGAATGTGTATAAGAAGGTTTTGAAGCACATTCTCGGCATCGAATCTTCACTTCAAGTATTCGACAAAGAATGCAAGTAATTTTAGTTTTCTTCATCATTTTCGTGCGCTTGTTTTGATGTCTCTAAATCAAGCAATAGACCCGGTGTCATCAAATCCCAATTGCAGATAATGGCATCTAGAAGTTCGATGTCCTCATAGGACTAGAAAGTTGTCACGATTTGAGAGACTATGTTAGCAAGTGCCAGGAAAAATCATAGAGTGATGTGAAAAGATTCTATATATTCATCTACAGAGGCACTTGATAATTATGAAACTCGCTTGCATATCCAATTTCCAAATGTTTAATATAAGACAGAGGCATTTTTTTTTCATATGATTCCATATCATTTTTCTAAAGATGTAGAGGTTCGGTGAAAGCTAAGCACAGGTGTGAGTCGGTGGTTGTGGTATTATTTTTAGCAAGCACATCTGTAATCATCCAATAAGCAAGGTCCCATTTGACATATCTTTCACTGAAACCCAATTGATATCTCTGAGGTTTTAAAGTTGTTAAAATTAAAATAAATTTTTAATACTTTATTTCCTCACATTCATTATATCAAATGAAAGAATCAGTTATACACAAAAGCAGTTATAAATTGAAAGGCCACCGTGAAACTGAAAGGTCACCAAAAGAAGCAGTTACGAAACCAAACAGTCATAGAGAAAGCTATTTATTAATCTTCTTTTCATTTTAGTTTTCTTCTTTTTCTGCCGGAGATGGAGTGCTATGGTGGAGAGGAGAGAAATTATCCTTGCATTTTATTTGTAATTTCATTTGGAGATTAAATGTTTGGATTTCTGGAATGTATTTAGCAGACAAGTTGTGGAATAATAATGGTCTGAGTATTGTTATTTATGTTTATAATAAAAGGGATTTTTACATCAAATCTAATATTTTGAGTATTAATTTCTTCGATTGTATTCAATCTGAGAATTGTTAAATTCATATTGTAAACAGTGTCTTGCATCTTGGAGTTAAATGGGGAATAGCTTGTGAATCTGAGTATTTCATCCATTCACTTTGCAGAAGTCAGAATGTTTGATCTTCTTTTCATCTCAGTTTCATTGTACCTGCATTTACAACATTCATATTGCATTACCAATATCAAGAAGTCATAGGAAGTGTGGATTCTTGGCATTGGCTAGGCTTAGAAACTGAATTTACTACCTGAGTTAGTTCTGTCTAGGGTTGGCTTGGCTTTCCTCTTCCATTCTCAGGTTAAGAATGTACCCAATTAGTTTAGGAATATAACAAATTCATTGAATATCATTAATAAGGGAGTCATACCTTTCAATTCAGAGGAAATCTATCTACTTGACGATAGATTATCCAACTGTTGGTATCTGATCATTTCTTTCAGATTTGGGCATTTGAGAGTTAAATTCAAAAAGAACAATTTGTTTACCAACAGATTTTTGGCGAATCTACTGGGGAGGTGGTGTTGGTACTCCTAAATTTGGAACAAATTTGGAGTGACCATGTGAAATTTTTCAGTTGAGCAAAAGTGAATACCCTTGAAAAATTGTGTAAGGCTCAGTTGGAGTGATTAAAAAAGGTGCTCGGATGATTTTTATGAGATACAAATTGGGAAGAGGCTTTAATGCCTTTCATTTGATATATGCAGTGGGTCCCAGCTCCTGATTTTGAATTCTGACATGTTTATGGACTAGTCATTTTGAGGGGGTCACCTAATTCTGCATATGGCTAATTGTCAATTTGCTGTCCGGAGCCTACTTTGCTTCTGAGTATCTTACACCCTGTTGAATTTCATAAGCCATCACTTTGGGAATGTGTTCCATGCATATCAAAGAGCTTATTTTTTAGATCTCAAGTCATTCCGAATCCGTCTGATAAGTTTTCATACTTCCCAAAGTTGGTTGTTCATGAACTTTCTGCATTTTTATCCTGCCCAGAAATCTGAATAGCCCAGTTTGACACGTTATAACTTTTGACCAGTTCACCCATTTGAGAAAATTCATTTTATACTGTGTTCCTGTGGTCACACACTCCATATTTTCCAGTCTGCACATCTTTATAAAATCAGATGACAAGTTTTCAAGAACCATTCTGATAGTGATTAATTCTGATTTCCTGTGTTTTCAAGTGCAGAATTGGTAAGTGACCTACTTTGAGCTTTTCAAAATCTACACCCGGGTGAACATTTTAGATAATTGGCTTGTCCTTTGTATTGTAAACATAGGAGTGTACCTACCTGGAAATTTATAGACTCCTACCAATCTAGTTATCCACTTTGCCTGAGCCTTTCCATTCCTGATTTATTAAAAGTTTTACTGAAAATACTGATTTCAGAATTAAATGGCTTACTTTGTCCTTTCCCCATTTGCACCCCGCTCAAGGTCAGACATAATTGAATATGGATTTCCATTATAGACCTGGGAGTGAACTCCTCTGAAGATTCCCAAACTTTTATCAATCCAGATGATCACTTTGCTTCGTTGATTCCAGATTCAGTTTCTACTTTCTCATTGTGTTAAATTTCAGAAATTGTGTTAAGGTGCTATCTTTGCAAAGTGGTATTAGTTCAGAAGTTTGTTTTCAGAACAAGATAATTGAGGGGTCATGTTCTACATGTGACATTCAGTTAGGATCTAGAGGTTGGGTTTCTGAAGGATCTTTTTGATGACCCTATGAATTCATTTTTCAGAGGCACTTTATTCAGTTTGCAGTGTGGAAAAGTGTTAAGTGTCAGACTGGCCATTTTGCAAGACTGATATCTTTCTGTCTGAAAGATGTTTTCAGGAACCAGTCATGGCATCATGCTCATTGCATATGAATTTACTACCTAACTTGATGGTGAAGCTTCAGAATGTCATCTAGTGACTTTACAATAACTGATCCAAATGAGATTTATGCTGATTCAACATTTCACACTTGCATAGTATTCTGGAAATGCAAAGTTTCATCAGTTTCATAGTGTGCCAGAGAATGAATCAGAGGGATTCCTCTCACATGCATAGTCATTATACATCAATGAATCATTTTGTTGAATGACGAGGCCAGATTGCTTGTTTCAGTCAGTTTTCGAGATCAGTTCCAGAAGCCAGTTATCATTAAAAGGTATGATCAAAATTAAAAGATGTTACTTTCATCAAAGTGGTGTATTTTAAAAAGTGGACTTGGTAAGGAGAATAAAGAGCTCAACACCTAAGAAAAAATAGAGGTGCTCATGCTTATCAATGAAGACAAAATTTGAGATGTGCAAAACAAAGATAGATACAGTCATTTTAAGCTATTCTTTTGAGAATACATCTGCCTGGTGATTATGCAATATGTTATAGTATATTATAAATGAGGAATCCGGCAATCAGTTGGGAACTCCATGCATTGGCCATAGGTAAAGACCCACCACTGGAAAGAGAGGAAATGGTTGCACAATGTGTCACAAATTTGAGGAAATCGGCCAATGTATAAGTTAAGATTTTGAAACCAGATAAATCAAAATGAAAATGGCCAGCATAATCTATGTTGTATGTTGCACTATTTCTCGATACAATTGGAGCATTTAAAATCAAACACAAATCAGCAGCTGTTCTGCGTAAGGCATTCTGGGAGGATTTCAATTGTTCCAACATGAAGTGTGAATTCATTTTGTACCAAAAGCCTCTGCATCCATAGTCTGCGCTGGATATGATAGAGGGAGTGTTTTCTATTACAATGGAGGTTGCTTTGCACATTGGGGAGGTAGAAGATTTTAAAACATTTATACACAAATTACCTTGCAATTTAAATATACCCAAACCTTGCACTAATTTTTGTAGGAAGTGCCTTATGTTTCAGCAGACATCATTGCAATGACAAACATAATGTAAAGATAGCGCCATGTTTTGGGAGGAGGCTGCACTGATTTAAAGGTTGTTAGTTTCCTTAGAAAGATTTCAAATGCCATAAAGTCTGTGCATGGCATGACAAAAGGGTAGAATGCTTGCGCAAGTAATGGTGGAGTTAAAAACTTTTGAAATAGCCAATGCACAGCAGACACTAAGTATCCCACGCGCTGTTTGGAGAAGCAATGAATGTTTTAAAACAGCAAATCCATTTCCTTATCCTGTGCAAACATTAAGGGATTTCTAAAGTTTGTTATTACCCAGCAGCATACGAGACCATTAGAGGAGGATTTCTAAGATGTTTTGTTTTGAATTTGTACAAAATTGAAACCACAGAGATGTAGCTGCCAGCGTAGGACAAATGGAAGGGTTTTTGAAATGTTTTCAAATTAAAATCTGCAAAAGTAGCTCCATAAGAAGTGGCGCCTTCACTTGTAAAACATGTTCATTGTCTTCATTTTTAAAGATATCATGCTATCAGTGAGCAGTTCTGCTCAGAAAAACCCAGAAACATGAAAAATAGGGAGTATGCGATGGTTTTTTGGGAAACATTTTAAGTTTTTGAAGAGTTTTTAAAGTGTAATTTGCAGATTTGACTCCACAGGAAGTGGCGCCCAAGGCATTAAAACACAATAATGTTGTTCATTTATGGAGAAACAATGAAGTTAATGAGCAGTTTTGATGCAAAGCCCAGGAAAATGAAAAAAATAGTGTATTTGAGATGTCCCACATTGTCTCTGCAAAGACCTTTTTTGATATTTATATGCAAGAACACTAACATCTAATGTAAATAAGAAGCCCAGAGGCTCTTGGTGAGCTCCTAGGGGCTGGAGGTCAACTTGCATGAGCTATACCCAGTGTTTTAGTACAAAATCCGAAAATGCTTTAAAACAGTAAGTTTGATATATCCCACATTCATCCGGGGAAGGCAAACTGAAATGTTTATAAGAAAAAACAAGAACTTATGAGTTTGAAGTTGAAGAGGAGGCTATCCATGTGCATGCCCTCATCCAACCACCTCGATTTCCATGCTTGAAAACAAAGGAAATCAAATTTTGCAGAAGTGATGATGTGGCACTTGGTCGCTTAGTCACAAGACACACTTGGTCATGAAGTCGCCGAAAGCCTCAGTCACCCAGTCGGGAGTGAAATCATAGGTAACCGCCAGAATTCAGAGACCTGGCAACTGATCGCTAGCGGTTAGTCACGTAGTCGCCAGACATCAAAGTTAACCACCGAGATTTGGCGACTAACCGCTAGCGGTTAGTCGCGAAGTAGCTAGATGCCAAGAATAACTGTCGCGACGAGGAGTTAGACGTTGGTCGCGCAGTCGCGAGATGGAGTTAGCCGCCGGATGCTGGTCTCCAGGTCACCTAGAAATGATGGATTAGTTAAAAATGACTCACGATTTAGAGACTAAGATCGTCGCATGGTTGCCAGATGCAATTAATGTTAAAATGAGTTAAGCACAGTTTGTGACAGCAAATGAGAAGGTGCCACTTGTTGATTTCTGCTGATTTCTAGGCAGTGTATGCATAAATCTAAGATTTTCAAAGAGTTTAAAATGTGCATAGTGTTATTTTTAACAGGGAATTTAATAGTTTTATTACAATATCCATATGATTATTCTCGGAGGTTTTTTAAAGACATGGAAATCAATTTTTTGCAAATGAGATCAGATTTGGTGGACTTCTCAGTAGAAGAATGGAAGAGATATTTTAAGGATAAAATCAGATATTTTCTCAG
This sequence comes from Thuja plicata, assembly GCA_018584345.1. Classification (NCBI taxonomy): domain Eukaryota; kingdom Viridiplantae; phylum Streptophyta; class Pinopsida; order Cupressales; family Cupressaceae; genus Thuja; species Thuja plicata. The sequence continues at coordinate 781,464 of MU223858.1, forward strand.
ACAAGTGGAGTTGAAAATTGATTAATTAATCAGATATTTTGAAAAGAAGGAATGAGTAAGAATCAGATTTGAGAGAAGGACAGGTGTTTGCTAGATAGAGTTTTAGGGTTTTTTCTCTTCTATATCTTTTTTTCTTTTCTCAGTTGTAAGGGTTCCTTTCCTCTGCTCTGTTCTGGTTTTTTCCTACAGATGCCCAGAGCAGGTCCCTGTTGGTCTTGTGGAAATTTTATTGTAAGTTATACTTTTGTGTCTTTGTATATTCATAAAAGCTTATTGTCTGGATGTGTTGAAGCAGAATACAGTAATAGAATACAGTGTGGTTCTCCCTCTTTCATATTATCTTGTCTCAGAATTGATAGCCACAAAGAATGATGAAGTTATTTCAGATTGGATTGATCCTATGAGTAAAGAAAGTACATTTTATTTCAGTTTTGATTTGAATTCTAAATTTTCTCCTGAAAATGATCGCATTGGATATCAGTGTAATGCAATAAATTTTTCAGAATTGTGTGAATATTCTGATTTTGTCAATCCTGGTTTGAATGCTGAAATCTCTGTTAAAAATGATATTGTCAAAGGTGACAAACATGAATATGTTTCAGTATCATTTTCAGAATCTTTTGAATATTTTTCGTCTTCACCAAGAATGGTCGAATGTATGAGAAGTGATGTATAGGAGAGTGTAGAAGAATCAGAGATTTATGATGAGGCATGGTTGTTCGGGAGATGTTTTTGGGTCACTAAGTTTTGGCACCCTGTTAGTTTGGCTTTCAGTGATGAAGAGTTTGTCAAGGGACCTTGGTTTTGGTTCAGTCTTGTGAAGCATGATCCACTCTTCTGGAAAGGTTTATTCTTCTCTTTTCTGGTTAACGGTAGTGCTCCTGTCAAAATTTTAGGTATTGGTCAAGCTTATATCTCTATTTAAGTGAAAGATTTTCAGATTTGTTGAAAGAGAAATGTGATGAGGTTATCTTAGTCGAGGTTTATCATGAGCTTAAAAAAGCAAATTTGCATATTGAGAACATTGTGGATGCTGGAAATTCTTTTGATTATGGTAGTCTCAAGTGTTTGGATAATAAAGATGATATGGGGTTTTATTTGGAGATATCTGAGAGATATTTGTTTCAGTTTAGGGTTGGAAATGGTCCTGAATCTTACATTCAAAAATATAAAGAAGAGTCAAGAATTTATGAGGAAGGCTGGTTGTTTGAAAAGTATTTATGGGTCACTAATTTCTTGCACTCTAATAGTTTTGTTTTTAGAAATAAAAAATTTATAAGAGAGTCTTTGTTTTGGTACAGCTTGTTAAAGCATAATCCACTTTACCGAAAAGGCTCATATTTTTCCTTTCCAGTCAATGGCCATGTGAGTTCTCCGCCCTCCTGGCAAGTAGCTCTATGTTACCCTCTTTTTGCCTAGACTCTATAGCCCAATGCATAAGGCACTCATATTTTTCCAGAGACGCTAGATTCTTTATGTACTTTGTAGCACATAAACCCCATTCAGAGCCAGTTATAGGCATACTTCCGGTCCCCGCCATTTTAAAATTTAAACTTGAGCCCAATGAGAAGTTTTTCCCAACATCCCCATTTTCCCTAAAATATTTTTGTAACGGTTGGATTGGTGTCAATTTCGAAGTTCTAACATGCAGATATAAAAGTTATGTTCAAGGGGTTCAGAATTTAAATTTTAGTTTCATGGTCCAAATTAGCAGAATTAGTGCATATTCTAGATTTTCCAAGTTCAAAGTTTCAGGTTCAAAAATCTCTTCAAAACAAAATTAGAATTGGAATGCAAAAGCGAAATTAGAATGCAGAATTAAAATTGCAAATTAGAATTGGAATTGAGATGTAGAAGCAGGGAGACAAAAAATGAGAAATTTGATGTGTATTTCTCCCTCCAAAGGCAAAGCTCCACCATGGAGAAATAAGAGGTAGAAAGTTTGCTAATGCATATCGCAAGTCTGATTACAGTCGGAGATTGATGGATTATGAAAGGAAATTCATATTGTTAGTGTATAAGATGCAAATCGCAAAAAAGTGGAAAATTAAAATTCTGGTACATTTTTCGCCCTCCATTTGAGATTTTTCGCAAAGGAGAGGCTCATTTGCAATTTTCCGCCAATGCATAAAGAAGAGTTGATTACAATTGAAGATCAATGAATTCAATCCAGATGATGAAAGACCAAGAAAATGGGTTAATCTAAAGCATGAAAAAGGGCCAATTGAGAGAAATCTTGAGTTTCAGAAGATGAAGAGTCCTGTGCATATTTTGACCTCCATTTGAGATTTCCCGTAGGGAGCAGTCAGTTTGGAGATTTCCAAAAAAGAAGCAAATTGTGAAAAATCTGACATAGGCATGGTGAGAGTGAAATGTACAAGCCTATTGATGCCAATTAGAATGAAATCTGATCATGAATTGATTCAGAACATACAGAGAAGTAAATTGTGGAAAATGAGTCCTTAGCTACTCCATTTCATAGTCAGTTTCTAATTTCCCGACGAATACTCTAAAGTGGCCAATATGCAAAGACCCAACTTTTTATTCTATAATTGCAACACATGTCGAGTTGTACTCTTGACTAAACTCATGAAGGAATTGAATTATTATGGTAACCAATAAGATATGATTGCTGGCATCATTGGTTGTTTCATTAGAAAAGATTAGAGGAACATCCACGTTTGCATCTAAAAGAAGTTCATCAGTTGAGTGCCCGAGCTTCATGCAGTTTGAGAATGCAAGATATGGAAGGAATTTACACATAGAGTATGGAGATGTTGGTTCTTAGCATTTAATGAATGGGCATTTGACCTAGTACATAAAAGTGCCCAAGAACCATACCATGATACTTGGACTACAGTGGTGGATCATGCATATGAAGCCCCTAATGGAGACAGAGAACCGAGTCCATAGTGTATCCCTGTATTTGTCCATTTCATCTTGTCAAGATCGTCATTTGATAGATCACTTGATGCCAAATTGCATAGCTTATGGACTGCAAACCTTCATGAAATCATCGAAGCTCTTGAATGAACACAGAGGACCATGCCAAGCCTGAAAGATTAGTTGGACTTACACAAAAACTCTAAGTGTACGGGGGCACATTGAAAATGACTGTCACAGAATGCAAAGGCATGGTAGTATGAGCCAATGACTAGGTGCCAAGAAAAATATACAATTCTGACACTTGTCCAAACATATTTGCAAAGTTAAAAATGGAAAATTCTCGAACACATATCTACTTCATGTCACAATTTCAACTAATTCTTGAAACTATTGTGGATCATAGTTACTTCCCTGTCTTGTGGCATAGAGATTGTCCAACGCATGCCCTATTTTGTTTTACTATCCAATAAAGACATATTGAAAATTATTTGGATTGATGTGCAAAGCCATATGCCAGGAAATAGTGCCAACATACAGAGGAAACTGAATGTGTACAGGAAGGCTTTGAAGCATGTTCTCGGCATCAAATCTTCACTTCAAGTATTTGATAAAGAATGCAAGTAATTTTGGTTTTCTTCATCAGCTTCATGCTCTTGTTTTGATGTCTCTAAATCAAGCAATAGACCTGGTGTCATCAAATCTCAATTGCAGACAAAGGCATCTGGAAGTTCAATGTCCTCATAGGAGTAGAAATTTGTCATGATTCGAGAGACTATGTTAACAGGTGCTAGGAAAAATCATAGAGTGACATGAAAAGATTCTATATATTCATCTACGGAGGCACTTGATAACTATGAAACTCACTTTCATATCCAATTACCAAATGTTTAATATAAGACAAAGGCATTTTTTTTTCATATGATTCCATATCATTTTATAAAGATGTAGAGGTTCGGTGAAAGCTGAGGATAGGTGTGAGTCAGTGGTTGTGGTATTATTTTTAGCGAGCACATTTGTAATCATCCAATAAGTGAGGTCCCATTTGACATATCTTTCACTGAAACCCAATTGATATCTCTGAGGTTTTAAAGTTGTTAAAATTAAAATAAAGTTTTAATACTTTATTTCCTCGCGTCCATTATATCAAATGAAAGAATTAGTTATACATAGAAGCAGTTATAAATTGAAAGGCCACCGTGAAACTGAAAGGTCACCAAAAGAAGTGGTTACGGAACCAAACAGTCACAGAGAAAGCTATTTATTGATCTTCTTTTCATTTTAGTTTTCTTCTTTTTCTGCCAGAGACGGAGTGCTATGGTGGAGAGGAGAGAAATTATCCTTGCATTTTATTTTTAATTTCATTTAGAGATTAAATGTTTGGATTTATGGAATGTATTTAGTAGACAAGTTGTGGACTTATAATGGTCTGAGTATTGTTATTTATGTTTATAATAAAAGGGAGTTTTACATCAAATCTGAGAGTTTGAGTATTAATTTCTATGATTGTATTCAATCTGAGAATTGTTACATTCATATTGTAAACAGTGTCTTGCATCTTGGATTTAAATGGGGAATAGGTTGTGAATCTGAGTATTTCATCCATTCACTTTGCAGAAGTCGAAATGTTTGATCTTCTTTTCATCTCAGTTTCATTATATCTACATTTATACAACATTCATACTGCATTACTAGTATCAAGAAGTCATAGGAAGTGTGGATTCTTGGCATTGGCTAGGCTTAGGAATTGAATTTACTGCCTAAGTTAGTTCTGTCTAGGGCTGGCCTGGTTTTCCTCTTCCATTCTCAGGTTAAGAACGTACCCAATTAGTTTAGGAATATAACAAATTCATTGAATATCATCATAAGGGAGCTATACCTTTCAATTCAGAGGAAATCTATCTACTTGATGATAGATTATCCAACTATTGGTATCTGATTGTTTCTTTCAGATTTGAGCATTTGAGAGTTAAATTCAAAAAGAACAATCTGTTTACCAACAAAGACACATTAAAGACTCCAACTCAAACTCTTAATACTAAGAATATAAAAACTAATAACAGTGGATAATTTAGTGGCCTTAGTCCTAATGAATAACTCACTTATCCCACATTGCAATGACCTTCTAAGGTCAAAAAACAACCTAACTATCTTGACTTGGCCAATGTCAAGTACAATCCAAAATGATCAAACTATGGAGGTTAGCCTAGGTGTGCTTCTGCACCATCCTCCCCAAAACAAAAAGTTCAATCCACCCTTGGATTGAGGATGCTTGGATCAATCCCCATCTTCTTGAACTGTGATTCCTTCACCCATATTGCATCAGCATTGGTTTGACCATGCTTATTTACCAAGTGTTCCTTATATGCTTTGGTCCTAGTCTGTTTGTAGACTCTAGTATCCAACACACTGTCAGCTCATGTGACTATAGTAGGGGGTAATTGAAGATCTTCCACATCTCTGATCACTTCTTGGAGACTTTGATCCATGTCTTGTTTTGGTCCTTTGTAATGGACTAAGTCTATAATGTTAAAAATAGGTGACAGTCCACTATGTTTCGGGAGCTCAACTCTGAATCCATTATCACCATACTTAGCTAAGATAGGACAGGGACCTGTCCTTCTCATCTACAACTTGTGAGGGACTCCCTTTTGAAGTCTTGATTTGTTAAGATGCACCATGACCATGTCACCCACATTGAACTGAACTGTTCTCCTAATCTCATCAACCTTGGCTTTATGTTTCAAGGTGTTCTCTATCAAAGTCTTCCAGACTGTATCATGTATCTCATGTATTGCATAAGCAAAATCATCTGCATATCCACTTGCCTTCACTCCATCCTTCAAGTCTCTCAACTCATAGACTCCTCTAGGATGCAATCCATATACTATCTCAAAGGGGCTCTTCCCTGTTGACTGATTGATGGTGTCATTATAAGCATACTCAGCTTGCCCAATCAACTGATCCCATTGTTGACCATATTCCTTGGTCAAGCACCTTAGTAGATTTCCAAGGATCCTATTCACCACTTCAGTTTGACCATCAGTTTGGGGATGGTATGTAGACCCAAAGGATAAATTAGTGCCCAATCTATGCCAAAGAGTCTTCCAAAAATGACTCATAAATTTAGTGTCTCTATCTGACACTATGCTCATAGGTAACCCATGGATTCTTACTATCTCTTTGAAGAAGAGAGAGGCTATTTGGCTAGCATCATTAGTGGTTTTGCATGGCACAAAGTGAGCCATCTTGCTGAATTTGTCCACAACTACATAAACACTATCCATGCCTTGTTTTGTCTTGGGTAACCCAACTACAAAATCCATGCTCAAGCATTCCCATGGCCCAGTGGGAATAGGTAGTGGTTGATAATGGCCTATATTTGAAGAAGTGCCTTTTTCTCTTTGACATACGCTACAATTTTCCACATACCTCCTAATATCAAGATTCATCCTTGGCCAATAATAAAACCTTTGAACAAGTTCTTGGGTCTTAGTGATCCCAAAATGACCACTCAATGCACCATTGTACTTTTCTTGGATTAAGTTCTCCCTAATAGACCCTCTAGGGACACACAACTGATTTCCCTTAAACAAAAGGTTACTTTACAAAGTGTACTCAACATACTTGCTATGATAATGATTCTTGTATTTAGCACATACCTTATAAATGCCTGCAAAGTCTTCATCATTAGCATATAGATCCTTGAAATGATCTATTCCCATACTCTTCAATTGAATTTCTTGAATTGTGAGAGCTCTTCTAGACAATTCATCTGCCACTTTGTTGAGGACACCTTTCTTGTGTTTGATATTAAAGGTGTAAGCTTGTAGGTACTCAACCCACTTCATGTGCTTGTGACTTAAATTTTCTTGAGAGTTCAAGAAACTTAAAGCTTGATTATCCGAGTAGACTATGAACTCCTTGGGGAGTAAATAGTGTATCCATTTCCTTAAATCTTGAACCAATTCATACATTTCAAGGTCATAGTAAGAGTACTTCATCTTGGCTTCACTCAACTTTTCTGAATGAAATGCTACTGGTCTGCCCTCCTGGCTTAGGATAGCTCCAATAGCCACATTGTTTGCATCACACTCAATGGTGAAAATCTTCTCAAAGCTTGGTAAGAATAGGATAGGTTGGGTAGCAATATTTTCTTTCAACAACTCAAAGCTCTTTGTGGCTTGTTCATTCCATATGAACTTAGTCTTCATTCCTCCTTTGATTGTGTCCAACATAGGAGCACAAATAGCACTAAACTGCCTTATAAATTTCCTATAATACTAAGCAAGGCCATGAAAACTTCTCACCTCTATTTTTGTCCTTGGATTAGGCCAATTCATGATGTCTTCCACTTTACTTTTGTCCATTTTCAAATTTCCATGAGATGCAACAAACCAAAGGTACACTAGTTCTCTTTTGATGAACTCACATTTCTCCAAGTTGATCATCAACTTCTCTTCATGCAGTTTCTTGAAGACAATCTCAAGGTGTTAAAGATGTTCCTCTCTTTTCCTACTATAAATCAGTATTTCATCAAGATATACTACTACAAATTTGCCAATGTAGTCTTTGAGGACTTCATTCATGAGCCTCATGAATGTGGAGGGGGCATTAGAAAATCCAAATGGCATGACAAGCCACTCATACAAACCTTCATTGGTTTTGAATGTTGTCTTCCATTCATCTCCCTCATGTATCCTAATTTGGTGATACCCACTCTTCAAGTCTATCTTGCTATAGTACTTGGCTTCACCTAGGCAATCCATTAGGTCTTCAATCCTAGGTATGGGGAACCTATACCTAATGGTTATCCTATTTATGGCTCTTGAATTAGTACAAAGCCTCCATGTTCCTCCTTTCTTTGGTGCTAGGATAGTAGGTACTACACAAGGGCTAATGCTTTTCTTAATAATGCCTTGGTTAAGGAGTTCCTCTATTTGCCTAGCAATTTCCTCATTTTGTTGAGGGGTCATCTTATAAGCTGCCTTATTAGGTAGGGTAGCTCCAGGTATGAAGTCTATCCTATGACTTATGGCTCTTTTAGGGGGTAATTCTAATGGTTGTCCATCACTTACTATGCCTTCATAAGTCTGCAACATGCTTTGTATCTCCTTAGGTATCTCTGATTTCTTGTCTCCTTTTTCTTCATTCTTTTCTTTTGGCCTTAGCACCAATGCATAGCCAACTCCTTCTCCTTCTTCCATGGCTTCTATGAATTATTTTTTACCCACCATAAGCACATTAGGACATGTTGTCTTCACATCTGCATCTTCTAACAATGATTTTATTTTGAAAGTTACTTTATCCTTCTTGAATGTATAGGAGTTCTTCACTCCATCATGGATAGCTTGGTGGTCAAATTCCCATAGTCTTCCTAGGAGAAAGTGACATGCATCCATGGGAAACACATCACATAGAACCTTGTCCTTATATCTCCCTATAGAGAAATCCACCCAAGCTTTCTCATTGACTAAGACATGTTGTCCCTTATTGAGCCATGTGACCTTGTAGGGATGGGTGTAAGGTATTCTTGTCATGCCTAACTTGCTGACTACTTCTTCTAACACAATGTTGTCCATAGATCCTAAGTCCATAATGACTCTACATACTTTTCCCATCACCTTACATTTGATTTTGAGTAGAGACTTCCTTTGGCTTGGTTCTTCTTTAACGGGATCCTTGATCAATGTTCTCCTCATCATGAGGTTCTCACCTTCTTCTGAATTCAATGGTACCTCAAAATGTGTCTCTGCTACATTTGACTCTTCATGAACTAAATTAGTTCTCTTATTACCTCCTTGAGAAGTACTACTCTTCTCTAGACACCTATAGGTAGGGTTTCCTATTTGGTTGCAATGATAACATTTCATATTGGCAAAGTAATTGCCTCTTGCTTGTCCACCACTTCTTCCTCTGAAATTTGAGTTCCTTCCTCTTCCACCTCTACTAGAACTTCCCTCTTTTTTTTTAGTGTGTTTAAATTCTCCTTGTGTCCTTGATTCTGAACTTCTTCCACCATTGCCACCTCTTGATCCTCTATTATCCCTTCCTCTACCTCTTCCTTTGGAGGTTTTCTCTTACTTTCTTTTGCCTTTCTCCTCTATCTTCAAGGATATTTGGTAACATTGGTGAATGGTTTTGAAGTTCACAAGACTCATGTCTTCTTGAATAGACCACTTGAGTCCATTCAAGTATCTAGCTAGCTTGATGCTTTCATCCTCCACCACTTGTAACCTTAAGCACAACTTTTGGAACGCCTCAGTGTATGCTTGGACATCCAAATATTTTTGTCTAAGATTGTGTCTTCTCCTATGCAACTGAACCTCATAATCATCAAGCAAGTAAGTCTACTTGAACTTAGTCACCATTCCCTTCCATGAGACTATAGGACTCTTTCCTTCTTTCTCCCTTTCAATTTGAACAAACTTCCACCATGTGAGAGTTGATCCTCTCAACCATGACTTGGCCACACTCACTTTTTGGGCCTTTGTGATACTTTTCATTCAAAATGGTTCTCTATACTGTCAATCCAATCCACAACTGAATCTGGATCCATTTGTCCACTAAAAAGTGGTACACCCTCTAAAGCTTTGCCACTTAAAGCCTTCAATGCCTTTAAGAAGGGTTCTTGGTCACTGAAAAGGTCAGGGGTTGGAACTTCCTCTTCTACATCCACTCCCTTTTCCCTTGCTTATTATTCTTCTTTCTAATCTAACTTATCTTTTATCTTCTCATCTTTTTCTTGGACTTCTCCCAAGAGTTGCTCCATTTGAGACAACCTTTCTCTTAACAACTTTTTGTCTTCTTCTTACTCATCCACCTTTTTGGCTAACTCAATGTTAGTCACCATGGCTTTGTCTTCTACTAATCCTAATGGTTTATTATCTTCAACTGATTCATTAGGCTAAAACATCCACCACAAGCATAATCTTTAATCAAGCTCTGATACCAATATGATGTGAGTGTTCCAAGGCTTGCTAGCACTTCAACTAAGAGACCTTAGCTTGTCTCTTCTAGGAACCTAATCTCCTATAGGTCTTTATTGGCTTAGATGATTAACTAAGTGCAATTCCAACTCTTCTCTAAGAGTTCTCAACTCATGTGCTTCACCTTGAAAGACTAACACCCTTTAGTTAGTTCAAATCTTCACTTCTCCCACTACACCTAGAAGGATCTAAGTGCAAATTCCACTCTAACATTCATGATTCATTGCAGGAACATCTATCCACTTGAAAATTTTCATCTCCTTGTCATTTGAAACCATTTACTAGGATCTTCAACTTGGTTTTTACCGGGTTCAAGGATTCAATCACTTGGAATCTTAATTGAGGCCTATTCCTTGTAGCCTTTTACAGTGTGTTTTTCCCACTTCTTTCAAAACTTTCCCAAAGAAGTTGAAAAACCAATCACACATTCAAATACCCTCTATCACTTTACAAGATATTTTTAATTTTTTAGTTTCAGAAGTCCTCCATACATAGGGTTCCTACAAACTAGGATCAATAGGGCTAATAGACCTAATTTCTAGGACAATCTGCAACACAATGCAAAACTTGCTCAAAACTTGACCAAATGGATTGATATAAACTTGACCCTCCTAGCATGTCAAGATATGACTATGCCCTAACTAAAACTGCACTTAGTCTGTATAGTACTTCACTACCCTGCATAAGAATGCTCACTGTTTCACCTCCAAACCACTAACCGGACAGTGCATGCTCGCCTAGGGCTTGGAACTAAAATTAGCAAATTGACTTTCCCTGACTCCTAACTCTACATATATACAGACCATTGACTCCCCTAAAATTTCCATCTATCCTTAGGAAGATCCCATGGTTATATTTCATGGGGGAGCCATGAATCGACTGACTGGTCATGACATGACCAGTGAAAACACAAAACACAAAAATATTTTATCTAAGACCTTACACTACCTCTAAACAACTAGTTTAATGAATGGAAGATGCTTCAAACTATCTTAGGAATAGAATACCATGGTTAGTTTTAGTCTTTTAATCCATCACATATGACTGTCATAACAAAATGCTCGGAATTCCTAAATACAAAGTTACAGAGCTCTATTTGATATCTCAAACTTGTTACAATCAATCCCTAACTTTAGATTCGAGTCTTGGGTAACATTAGATGCCATCTCCATCATTTAGGGACTGTTGGTCAATTCCCACTTCCTATTCATAATGGGATCCAAAGATAACTGAGTTGCATGCAACATTTGCAATAATTGCAAATGTTGTCATAGAAACATTTTAGCAACTTTTGGCATCTTTTCCATTATGCCTCCTCCCTAAGTTTTAGGACCTCTAACCTCTTCATTTCGAGGATCCAAGATCATTTAAGACCATATGGCATCTCTATTACATCATGAATGTGTTTAAGACACATTAAAGACTCCAACTCAAACACTTAACACTAAGAATGTAAAAACTACTAACAGTGGCTAATTTAGTGACCTTAGTCCTAATGACTAACTCACTTAGCCCACATTGCAATGACCTTCTAAGGTCCAAAAACAACCTAACTATCTTGACTTGGAAAATTTCAAGTACAAGCCAAAATGATCAAACTATGGAGGTTAGCCTAGGTGTGCTCCTGCACCAGCTTGCCACTATAGAAAGGATTCTAACTAGTCTTAGGAGACAGAAACTTGGAATCATGGGACCAACTAGGTGTTTATTATGTGAGAATATGAAGAGGATGTTAATCATATGCTTGTAACATGTAAAATAGCATCTCAATGTTGGGAGATGCTTAAAGGGAAGTTGGGGTGGCATGGACCCCTCCCAAATAAATTAAAAGACATCTTTAGTGGCTAGCCTACACCGCCTATGAAATATACCTTCTCTTTAGCATGGATTGCTAGTCCCTCAATACTTATTTGGGAGGTTTGGAAGGAGAGAAACTGATGGCTCTTTAAAGAGAAGAAAGAATATGTTATAAGACTTAAATATAGAATCAATCATACCATTGAAGAGGTTGTAAATGCTGGTGCTACTAAAATTCCATTCTCCACTCAGTTTACATTGATGGATCAGAAATTACAAAAGGTTTGGGCTGGTTTGAAATGTAGAAATGGTCAAACGGGCTCTAATGGGGCTATACAACGTAAGCTTCATGAGGCGGTTACATGGATCGCCCCTGAGGAGGGATGGATAAAAGAAAATTTTGATGGGGCCTCAAAAGGCAACATAGGGCCATCTGGGGCTGGTGTAATTTTAGGGAATCATACTAGAAAGACATCGGCTTTTGGAGCACAGAAGTTAAGGGAAGGAACAATACTGTGGCTTAAGGAAATGCAGCACTACTAGTAGTTAGAATGGGTGCCACTCTAGGTATATAAAAATTACATCTAGAGGGATACTCTCTTGTGCTCATCAATGCTATTAAGAATGGTCATACGGAGGCATGGCACCTACAATCTTTAGTTAATAATGTCTCGATCTTGCTTCAGACCTTTGAAGAATTCAAAATCACTTGCACCTATCGGGAAGGAAACAAAGAGGCAGATGTTATGTCAAAATGAGCATTAACTTTTGACAAGGTGGGTGATTTAGAATTTGAAAATATCCAACTTAACAGATAGTTTCTTAATGCCTTTTTTTAAATTTGATAGACAATATTAAAATTTAAAAATAAAAGAGCTTTGGTCACGGGGCAGTTTGTATAGCACCATTAGTTGGCAGATGGTCTCATGAAATATGAAATGGGCTAAGATGGTATGGGAATGGAGGAGGTGGTAGGGTGTGCTGGCGTGCTACAAGATGCTAAGTCAACTTTTACAAGTGAGCTGGAAAACTCATATTAAATAGAGCATTCTTGGAGATATTTTGACAGAGCTCATTCATGAGTGATTGGATGGATCCTCTATGAATGACCATCCACACGCAAAAGATGACATCATGGTGGATGCAGAGGACATTAGCTTCTCTTGCATTAATTTGAATTATGATGGATAGGACAACATGATGCGACAGGAGGTTTTTGTAATGATCGTTTGTTGTCAATTTAAGGCAAGAACAACACTCATTCTACCATAACAATGTGCGGTTTTGGCTCTTTGTTTTGTGTTTGTTAATTTTTATGTGCAGTTTTTCCTCCAAGGTGGAGACGATACATGCAAATTTCACGATGCAGACAAAATGTTAGATGAAATCTTTTTCGGGAGCAGCAAGTAAAGAGAGGATTACAAGTTTGGTGAAAATCAAAATAGATAAATGGTGAATGTGGTGTTGGGAGTTCTTGGACCGAATTTTCAAGAATTTTGGTTGATGCGAAAGGGACAACACTATGATAATTTCCATGATTATTGCTTGGGGCTCGAATTGGGAGAGCCAATTGATGTGGTTAAATGGGTCACGAAAGCTCTTTTTGCTGAAGATTTACTTGATGGCCTCGATTCCATTATAGAATGGGTAGTGCCAGGAGTTGGTTGATTTCTCAGAATGTTTTGCAGATGAAGAAGAAGCTAGGGAATATGGCATGCTGCCTTTCATAAGGTGGGTTGGAAAGGAGGAGAAAAATAACTACAAAACAAGATTCGTGGTGAATGGGAAAAAGTGAAAGCAGAGATTCAGAAAGATAAACAACTAAAAGTTGCTGAAGGGAGAGCACAGACAATTGAAATACCTCGGAGGGTGCAGATTGGCCTTCTTCAAAGGGATAGGAAATTTGAAATAGCTAGGCAGGCAGAATAAATAATGGTGAAACCCTTTTTTTGTATGACTGTTGGTTTTTTGTGGTTAGGCAACCGTAATGTTCTGGTTCATGTGTAGCTTCTATGTTTTATGAAGCCTTTGTAAACGCCTAGTATTTTAAGGGCTAGTTAGTATCTATCTTTTCAAATTACTCAGAAGGAACTGCATTTTTGAAGAGCTATAGAAGAGCAGG
>MU223858.1:795487-813028 GCA_018584345.1 Thuja plicata
TATTATATATCTATCTATTTCAAATATGGGCCTATGTTAATGATAATGTCTATTTCTAATCATGATTTTTTTTCTTTAACTTGAAATTTTTTTTTATCTCATCTTGATAATACTTTATCATTATGTACTCAGCTTAGTATTTGATTTATGAAATCTCTTAAAGCAAATATTAAAAAAAAAAATATCATATTATTTCTACGTAATAATTCTATTTGCATATTTTTATATTCATATTTTGAAAAATTATAATATTATTGATTAAACTCTTGGAAATATATAGTTTAACAATGTGAATGACAAATGAACAAATTATACTACAAATTTTTAAAAATTAATATAGAATATTGTACATGTATTTTGAACTTCTTGTAACTATTGAACCAACAAATGCCCAAAAAATTGAGATGAATGTTGCTTACTACAAGAAACATTAGCACAAGTTCATGATACTTTTCCATGATATTATCTTAGATAAATCAAATCAATAACATTCACAAATTACATTTCAACCCTATAAGTTTAACAATGGCATTCTTTGTGATACATAATCTTGATAAATGAGAAAATAGTAAATAAGAACAAGACAAATTCAATAAGTGTTCAAATTCAATAAGTGTTCAAGTTAAGAATATCATATTCACTTGACAAAACAAACAAAAAAAATACATGATCAATATAGACAAATATAGATTAGCAAGTCCACACATTTATTGCATTTTTCATGTCAAAGTAAACTAAATCATATCAATCACATTCACAAATTGAAATTCTAATCTTCTAAGTTTAACAATACCATTTTCATGTGGCATAGTTTTCATCCATAAGAAAACAAGAACAAAACAAGTACAACATCAAGTGTTTAATTCATATATAGCATATGAACATTGCACCACTTTTATTCTACTACTAATATCATATTTATTTGAAAACAAAAAAGAATTTAAAAATAGAGTGTAAATATACAACATACAAAGAAGTAATAGTTGTATAGATTAGCAAATAATTGTCAACTATGCAATATTGTTGATGTATTGATAATGGAAAGATTGCTCACAATCAACAAATTAGGATTCAATATAGGGACTATCATTTTGATACATTAAAATACCTACTTGAAAATCATCACACGTCAACTAAATGAGACGGTGCAACAATAATTAGTTCTTGCATGATACATTAAAATACCTACTTGAAAATCATCAGAGGTCAACTAAATGAGACGGTGCAACAATTATTAGTTCTTGCATTACCTTTTAAAAGTTGATGTACAAGTAGTTAGTTCATGTAAAAATGAATTAGTCCCTCACAAACTATCTAAAATTTTGTTTATGTTGGAGAGTCATTACCAATGAGAGAACAATATTAAAAAAAATACAACTTTAAAAAAAAATTTGAAAATTTCACTACAAATTTTTTCTTTGTTTAAAAAATGAAGAGAAAAAACAACAACCAAAAAAGAGACAATCAATGTAGAGAAATATAGATTAGAAAATAATTATAAAATATACAATATCAATGATGTACTGAGAATGGAAGGATTGTCTAGGATCAACACATTTAAATACAATGTAGGAGATTGTCTTTTTGATTCATTACAATTCCTAGTTGAAAATAATTACACATCAACTCAATTATGTAATGGAACAATTGAGTACTTCTTGAATTGCCTTTCACAAAGCAACATATAAGTAATTAGTTCATATAACTACATGAGTTAGATCCCCATACATTATACAAATTGCATAGAATAGAAGATGTTAAAACATATTCCCACATAGTGCAAAAATTTGCTCTCCCAACAACAAATAATCAAAATAATATGGGGAGACATATTTTGTATCAGATGGCTCTCAATAAAGCTAGAGATACAAACAAGTGTTTGGTCAATTAGAACGGAAAAAAATATTTACATTTCAACCAATCATCCAATACAAAATTATACTCTATCTTGTTTAATGATATAGACCCTCTCTATGGTCACTTTGAACCACTTTTACCATATGAAACATGTCAAATAAAAATCCATTCAAATGTAACACTTTGTAAAATTAAACAATTCATTAGAAATCGTAATGAGCACACCATAACTTCATCTAACCAAAATGAGAGTGGTGTACACTATGAGTTCAAATCACTATGAATTTTTTATTTTTTTAAATACAAACAAAATATATAACAATGTCCACACATCTCAAAACACAAACAATAATGTCACTAACAAAATTGTTCAAGAAACAATCTGAGGATACACCTAGATATGCATGTTCAATTTGTGAAATATTGCATTTTAAAAAAAACATTGTGAATTGTAGAGATAGAGAAATACAAATCTTAATTTAACAAAAGATAGACCTCTGAAATCAAAAATATATATTTGCTCCAAATGCAATGCATCATTGAAACAATCTAAACTACCTAAATATGCAACACCTAATTATATTCAAAGAAACAAACCACTGTGATATGTGACAATTCTTTCAGAAATAGAAGAAAGACTAGTGTCACTTGGAACTACATTCGCATAGATATGGTCATTAGGATTTTAAAAATACTCAAATGACTTCAACCAACTCCATTGTAAATGTACCAATTGATATAGACATCATATAAACAACATTACCACACTCTACTAATGAAACATCAACAATTGGTATAGCTCTTAAAAGATGTCTAGAATACAAAAAAGCAAACCAAATGAATGGTATGTGCAAATATCATTATGAAATCTTTGAAGCAATTATATAGAAAAAAATTATACAAAATGAAAAATATCCAAATAAACAAAAACTAGAAACAAGTTCTTAAGTTGAACTACACAAATGATAAAATTAATGAAAGTAGTACAAGTGAAAGTGATATGAAAAGCGATGTAGAAAATGGTATTCCTTGTGAAACATTGATACATTGATACTTGGGTTCACTAAATCTAAATGCATACATGAATTGTAATGCAAGATCATAGAAATTGCACCAGTAGAAGGACATATCCCTATTGGGATCTTCAAAGATAAATATGTCAAAGAAATGAATTTTCATATATTATTCTTTGGCAACCCACGTAATGAAGCCATCACAAACAAATATTCATACCAAAAAATTGAAAAAAGGGAATTACAACACTCAAATATAATTTTTTCTTATCATACAATAAATCTATTTTTCAATACCACTAAAATACTAAGAGAGCAAGTGATGAATATGATTTTTGTAGGACAACACAAAGGTTAACTAAAAGGCTTACGAAAAAAAAATGTTAGAAATAAACCTAATTTAGAAAAATTACTTAAATTTGACATCAAGTATGTTGATTTCAAAAGAACAAGAATTTATCTAGATTACCTAAATAAATTGAAAAGAAATATCTTTACAAAGGTACTATAACTTGGACCACCTGCATTTTTACTACATTTGCAAGATTCAAACACTATTGGTAATCGTTTATGAAAACACTTGAAGAATTACACAGTTCATATCACAAAATAATAAATTAACAATAATACAATACTTAAAAATAGGTGACAAATCATATTTGGTACAAAAAGATCCTGTAACATGTGTACGTTACTACAAGTATAGAATTCATGCAATAAAGAAACTTACACTAACAAACAATTCTTTTTTTTGGAACTATTTCATATTACATCTTTGTAACCGAATTCCACAACCATGGAAACAAACATGACCTCTTCCTCTTGTGGATAATAAATGCATCAATTTATGGTAAAGACAATAATGCAACTATGGAAGAACTTGATGAACATAACTAATTGAATGTTTGAAGATGTTAAGTTGATGATCATCGAAATGCAGAAAGATAATGCAAGACATTAAATCAGTTAATGGATTGTATTTTCAATGATGTCAAATTGATATAATTTGATTGGTTATATACAAAGTGTCAAAGACTTCAAAGAACTGGAGAGATAAAGGTTATGCTATTAGTAATGC
Organism: Thuja plicata; assembly: GCA_018584345.1. Lineage (NCBI taxonomy): Eukaryota > Viridiplantae > Streptophyta > Pinopsida > Cupressales > Cupressaceae > Thuja > Thuja plicata. The sequence goes on from MU223858.1 coordinate 799,436, forward strand.
ATAAAAGTTCAGTATTCACAAAGTGACAACAGACACAGATGGATAAGTGCACACCGATAGATAGAGAACCCTGAGAGGAAATTTACAGTGATGCCTAAGAAAGAAACTAGACAAGCATTATCAATGGATAAAACTTCACAGTATAACTCGATGGACAGAACAATAGTGTTACCTGATGAACATACAACCCCGACGAAGATACCCGAGGAGAATTGAAGTGTTGACCAAAGCTAACATAGAGTTAAACACTGAAAAGAACTAAAGTTCACAAATGACAAAAGACTTAGCTGGAAAGAGCTAAAGAAGGGGTTAAATGGTTGTTAACATTGTTTTCATCGAAAATTTAGAAGCCAGAGTTAAGAGAAAGTTTTAAAGTAATTGTCAAGAAGATATCTACGAGATAAAATGGGAGTCAACCTTTAAAGCAAGATTGGCTAGAATTGTGGATCACGCCAAGAACAAGAAATTCAAGAACTGAGAAATGGTTGAATCATGTCTATAAAGAGAAAATCTAATTCATTATGAATTAGGGGAGTGAATAGAGAAGAGGATGTTGAAGACAAACTAATGAAGAACAACTTCAGTCAAACCTGATCAATCAAGCTGAAGAACAACGCTAATTCTATGGACACCGAGAAACAGAGCACAACATTACCAAGCAGAAAGAAGTGGAGAAAAGGTATTGAAAAGATACATTGATTAGAAAGGTATTATGATCTTACAATAGATCTGAAAATCTGCAAGTCTATAGTTGTATATGTGAACAGATCATTTATGGTTTCAATTTCACTATTAGATCAAAAAGTCTCTTAACCAAGAAAGACTTAGCAATCCTTTCTATATTGAGATACATACCAAGGAGTATCAAAAATTTTGATCATGAAGATAGTATGAGATGCTAGATACTAATTGACAAACTACATTGGGTTTGGTTATAAAGGTAGCATAGAGATGCCATATATCAAGTGACAAACTATTCTATTTAAATCCTCTAACAAGGTCACACCTAACAGTGTGTTTGTAACCTTTAACAGGGTTGGCTCTTCACCGAGCTCACTTCAAAAGAGTGAAAAATTTAGGTTACCAGTCCCAAGTGGTTTTTCCCTTAGTAGGGTTTCCAAGTTAAAAATCCATGTGTCAATGTGTTTATGAGTCATTAATTTAGTGTTTTGTATTACACATAACTAAATCTAGATTGATCTGTATACACTAAGTCATTTACTGTATTTTGGTAAATGAAATACTGCTAATCGATAAATAGTAAGAATAAGGTTTAAAAGTGAACTCCGAGCAGTAGTTATTTGTTAAGATTATTTCAAGACATTCATCTTATAGGACTAAAGATAACTAGAGGCTTAATATTGTGGTACTACGTTTTTGGGTTGATTTATTGGAATATTTTTGAGGCCACTAATTCACCCCCCCCCCTCAATTCTTCTAACAATTGGTATCAGAGCTTGTGTGCTTAGAAGGAAGGTTTTTGTTGATGGGACTTTGTGACTGGTCTCATCAATAGAGGAAGAGTTGTCACCGGGTACTGGCCAACTTTGCCTGTAAAGGTGATCTAGAGAATAAATTCCTTGGGCCTTCAAGCACCTGAGTGTCGGGTCTCGACAGTGTGGGAAGATCAATTGGGAAAGTGACTATTTTTGTTCAGGGGGATAGCTTGTTTTTTACTTGTCTTCTCCGGGGATTTTGTGATAGATCGGGGTTTCCTGCAAGCACGCATGAGTCTACCAAATAAACTTCAATAGATAGATCAGAGTTAGGATTTTGTTATTCTACTTATAGTCATACCACATATTTCCAACATCAACAATGCTCTAACATACTACACTAAATACTGAATGCATACAGAACCATCAATTCATACATATTCAATAGCAAGGGGAAATGAGATAATCTAATATAAATAAACATTAGAGAAATGGACATTAGATATATACAGCATAAAAGAGAGATTGCTAGCTCAGAGATCAGAAGACTAACAACATCATTGCCAGAAACTCTTCCTTCTTCATTAACAGGGTGTTCTAGCATCACTGGTGTGTACATCAATGGCTCCCAGGGAGCATCTAACTACTAAGGACTACTAAGCATTGAGCTTTGCAACTACTAAGAAATGAAATGCTAAATGCTAATAGTATAGGACTACAAAATCATCAATTTCATCGACCCTTGAAATGAGGTCGAACTTGTTATTTATACACATACTTCCCCTAAATTTTAACCTAATCTAACTGTACACTCAACATTAAAATACAATATCTGGTGGTTGGTACTACCTACACCACTTACAATCACCTCAAAAAGAGTAGAGGTTTGACACAATGGTAGAAGAAGACAAGAAGAAAGGATGGAGGAATTGGCCTTGAGAAGAGTGCCAGAGTAAGCATAGAAGAAATCTGATCTTTTTGGAGATTGAGGCTACATGCCTCATCAATGCAAAAAGTGGCTCATTGTCTTTGATGCACCAAGTAGTTAATGTTGGAGTGGTGCCTTGGGAAGATCACCCATCAAAGCCATCCCTCAAACTAACATACCTTACTGGGGTCACCTACTTTCTGACACCCCTATTGACTACTTGACAATGACCGGTCGGCCCTAGAGAACCTAGACATGGGTCATCAAAAGAATACAAAATTGTTGGATCCAAAATTCTGGGATCCGGGAGCTTACGCTCAAAGAATAATGAATGTTAAAAAATACACCCCTCTAGTGAAAATCCCCAAAATTCAGAGAACTTTATTGTCCTTTGTTTTTCTTGAATGCCTCCAAAATTTGGCTAATGCCATCTCCATCTATGTCCTTGACGCTATTCCACCGGTCGCGGACAATTTCAAACTTTTCTTCAATGTTTATGACCCCATCCTAGAATTCACCTACTAATTTTATGGAGTCATGAGCCCGAAGCATCATCTTATATATTCTTGATAATTTTCCTCCCTCAAAGTCCCTGGCAAACTAATACCGGGACTCCATCAGCTCATCATATTTACTGAGGACATAATCCTCCAGCGCACAAGTTTCGATGGTGAAGGGGTCAACTTGTGAAACCCTTCCAATGAATGTTTTGTATAGGTCCAAAGGATACTAGACCACTATGACCTTCTCTTTTAGGGTCGTGACCATTTGCTTACTTACCTCAATTTTGAGGCCAAGTCTGGAATACTAGGCCCGAAGGAATTTGAATGATTCATCTCCCAAAATTCCTACCTTAGTGATGGCCTCTTCCCCAGAGTTGATGACTTCATCTAATCTGGTCCTCCACCCTTCATAATTTTCTAAGCTCCCTTGCCATAGTACAATGGCACCGTTTACCTGGTCCAAGAGATTGTTGACTAGGTAAAGGTCCAGGAGCAACGCCTCTAAGAATTTCCTTATGACCTTGATCTGCTAGGCGATCCACCCATCTACAGCCTCCACCTTCTTCTTCATGACCCTAAGAGCATCCATTTCACCCTACGGAAGTGGTGGTCTGGAGGTGGAGGCTTCTGGATGGATCTTGGCTAGTGGCTGTGTAAGTTCTGCTAGAAGTCTAGAGAGATTTCCATTTTTTTATCTTTCCTCCTTTAACTTCAGCACCTGTTTATCGTATCGGGCCTCTACTACCCGGGTTGCCTGTTTTAGCAGGTCTAGCTCACCCTTCTTATCTCTTCTCCCCAAAGGTACCTCTATGATTGCATTCTTTAGCCCTTTTTGTTGTTGCATCTGTATCTGGGGGAGGTGTTGCAATTATTGCAATTGTGCTTCCTCCCGGACCAGTCCGGAGGGTTGGACTGTCCGGGCCTTTTTGGGCTTCTTAGCCTCTTCATTTTGGGCCATCATCTCATCCAAGGAGAGAGGAACACTTGTCACCACTAGGGCCTTTCTTTTCCTAGATTCCACTAGCCATTGTGGCAGTTGAGGCGGTTTTGTTGCTAAGGCTTGAGTGTTGGGACCTCCTTCGGAGTTTGGCGGTGTATTCCTGGTATCTGTAATTTCATCGGGCTCTTTCTCTCTATCTTGTTCCTATTCCTAGTCTCTAGAGGCTTTAGTGTTTTCCTCCCTAGTGGATTCCTTGTCTGTGAATTTGGGGACCTCATCTCTGCTAGCACCGGCATTACCTATATCATCGGGGATTTCCCTGTCTTTCTCAGCATCGGTTGAATCAACATTTATATCTTCGGGGTTTCTCTCCCCATCCTATTGTTGCTCTTATTCCTCTTCGGCATCATTCACTAGGACATCCTTTTCCTTGGGCCCATCTTCCAGAGGTGGTGGAGGTGTCTGGCCAATGTTTGACAATTGGGTTGCTAAGACTACCTCGCCGAATGTACTCTGGGGCACTTGGTCACCCAGAAAAGAATGCGTGGAGGTAACCTGGGTGTAATGATCCCATGAAACCAATTGGCTAGGCCCGTTCCCAAGAAAAACCACTGTCTACAAACCCTAAAAAGTGGGTCTTTGTTGAGCCAGTGCCCACAATACATATGAAGTCATGTAGAAATTTGAAGTCCGGAGGACATTCTGCAGTTGGAAGTCTACATGATTGGCGATGATGGTCACCCAGTCGAAGGTCTGACTATAGGTAGTGATGCAGTAGAGAAAATAATACATCCATGCAAAAAATTCCCAAGCATGGGGCTCTCTGAAGAGCCTTCACAAAAATATGATTCCCACCTGAATGCATTTTTTAAAGTCCCCGCAGGGAATCTCCAGCTTCATCTTTTTATAGTCTCTTCTCGGGGACTTCAACCAGCTATTATTGAGATGTTGTTAGGCGAGGACAGAAATTCCCTTGAACTCCCTTAGTGACACAGACTAGGAGATAACAATGGCTCCCTTGAATTGGGGGATCCCCAGCCCCGAAGCAAAAGTGGCGACATCCAGATTGACAATGGTCACTAGATAGTGCAGTGGCAGAGGATCAGCGAGAAAAACAACTCGGGTGGGAGCATTATAAAGCATCGCCAGTTGAAGGATGAGCTCAAGTGCTTGCACCAAGCAAGGGAAACTTGCCACTTTAATGATGTCAGAGGTGGCCACATTCTTTTCCATATCATCTCTGGTAGCCCTTTGTTGGTACATGGTTTGGACAAGGCTCTGCATTTCAGCCCATAGTCCAGGCTTGATATTTGTGATCTCCTATAGCTTGGAGACCACCTTGGACCCCACAAGAACACCCTCCCTTAGATACTTGGAGGTTAATGGAAGCTTGGCTAGCATCTTTTCATCCTTAGTATTTGTAGTCGCCCGAGTGGAGGTAGTTGGAAGCTTCGGACTTCGAGGAGGAGTTGTCACTTCAAACATGTTGATAGATATTCTGCAACCTACAAAATTGGAGAACCGTCAATACATAGAATACGATAAAAATACAATAATTCATGGACTCTGTGGAATTCACCGCCATCTCGCGCATGTTCAAAGAACATTAGTATGCATCAAAATCTCAGAAAAAGTTAGCGAAGATTAGATTCTGATCGAGACCCAAAGGCTCCAGGGTATTAGTTTAGGTGACAAAAATGGGATGAAGACCCGGGGACTTCTCAACACCCAGAGTCTGGAGAAACTAACCGTTACCAACATGACCAGGTAGCGAGCCATACTTGGCTGACATGGATTGTCATGTGGCCATGCGACAGATGGTGTAAAGACTCTTAATGGTGACAAGTGGGCTGACATAAGGGAAATGAATGCCAGATGGGATGTCTTTTGAATTCTCACTCATGGGGAAATTAATCCTGCCATTAAGACAAAATGATAAAGGAGAGAGAAAGTGGCCATAGCTCGAACAGGTGAGGCACCAAGTTTGAGCCAGGCGAACACCATGTGGGTGAGCTCCAAATTTGGATTTCAACAAGGTAACAGACAAGAGCATAGTCATTCTAGAATGTAAGGACTTCATTAGATGGGGAGGAAGAGTAATAGTCTATAAGCTTGGGATGGAAAAGTGAAAGAGAAGTGACGGGTTCAAGTGCATTCATGGTATAATCACTGAAAGTGTAGACTATCAAGTCGAGACCTAGAGAAATCTCATCCAAAGGTATAGTCAAATTCCTTTGACCCCTAGAAACTGTAGTAGATGACATGTTAACATTGATGGAATCAAACTCGTGTGACCTTACACTAGACCCTTCACCTACTTTGAGAAGGTTTTAATATGTATCCACTGTCTCTATATCGATGTCAAAGGGAGTGCTTGAAAAATTGTCAAACTCGTATTCATGAGAGTTTGTTTCATCATTAGGATTCATAGCAAGAACATGAGTGAAATCAACCTTTGCCCCCAGTTTGGATGAGTTCTGCCTAAGAACTCTGCTATGGTCAGATGAGCACTGTTTGACTTAGGTACTTCATCAGTGCTTTCAACATCAGCTATTTCTTGTTTAGTGAGAAGTGTTTGGACTTTATCTTGTTCAAACCATTGTTGAAAATGTGGTGGTATGTATAGATCACCATGATTACTTGGATTTACAATTTGTATTTCTTTCCACTGCTCATAGGTTAATGCAGCAAGTGGAGTGGTTTCATTAGAATCACTGTCAGTCTCGACTGTAATGACATGTGGTATAAAATCATCTGGCTCAGCAAAGAATGTTGCCAGGTCTGGAGGAATGGGACAAGGGAAGGAATATTCCTCAAAGTTGTCCTCTGACTCTTCAATTTTAGATGTATCTTCAGGTATTGGTTGGTGATCTGTGTGAGGTACAAATTTGTTTATCCCCAGTTGAAATGTGAGCTTCTTGAAGCCTATACCTATAGAGTCACATGTTCGGCGACCAATAGCTTCAAGTGGTGCAATCAGTCCTTTATGATTTGCACCTATGGGACCATTTCCTTTGTAGCCAAAGTGTTGCATAATAGTTACACCCTTTCCATACTATTCAGGTTTTATGTCATAAGGTGGAGTGGTTTGTTCAGAAGTGTCCTCTCCTTTATAGATCCAAGCTTTGATAGCCCTATTTTCAGCTTCTTCTTCTTCTTCTAATGGTATTGTGGCCTGTATAAAGGTACCACCATATTTTGTTTAAGGAAGAACTGCAGAAGGTTTAAAGTCCTTTGAAGGCCTCCCACAAGAATGTGGAGACAAAGGCAGAGATGTAATAGATAACAAAGGTTCAATTTGATATCCTAACATGTCAGTTTCCTTGAGTGTTAGAGCATTTTCCATTTCTTGTAGTTTAGTCTCAAAGAACTCGGTAGACTCTCTGTTGGTAGGCACAAATATGTCAGCAAATTTTGTGAGGGTGTTACAATCATAGCGTATATTAGTAGGTATAGTCACTTCAGATCCTTGGATAGGGAACTTAATGCACTAATGGTATGTTGAAGGGATAGCCTACATTTCGTGAATCCATGTCCTTCCCAACAGAATCTTGTATGCTAAAGGAATATCAAGCACTTGACAGATAACATCTCTTTCAATAGGGCCGACTCTGATCGGTAACACAACTAGCCCCTTATACTTTTGTTCTTCTTCATCATAGGCCTTGATAGTAATATTTTTGTGGGCATCTATGCAGTCTTTGCAGTAGCCTAACTCAGTAAGGAAACTAGCAAAGCAAATGTTAAGACCCACACCATTATCTATAAGAACATAGCAAATGCGCCTTTGACCAACCATGACTTCAATGTGCAAGGGGTTATTATGCGGGTGACTCAAAGAATGGTCATCTTCCTCAGAGAAAGACAAGTAATGAGGGGAGGTCAAGTGACCTACCATGGATTGAAACCGGTCAAGATTGAGATCTTTTGGGACATTTGCCTCAGTGAGGGCTTTGTCAAGGATCTCCCTGTGAGCAGGGGAGATTTTTAGTAGCTCGAAGATGGTGATCTGAGTGTTAGTACATTGCAGTTGATCTAGAACACTACAATTAGTAGCATTAGATGAGGAAGCCAATTTTAGAGTCTTGTTGGTAGAGACAATAGTAGTTTTGTCTGCAGGTTGTGTTGGTATAGATGTAGAAGGCTCAAGGCCTTTGAGAACGATCTTAGCACAAGATCGAGCAACAGTGTTTGCACTAACCTGAGACTGTTCTTGTTCAGAGGACTGAGATGCAGGCCCTTGTAAGATGAAAGGTGTTTTGGGCTTGGGAGTATCTTCCCTTCCTTTGAGAATGACAATGTTACAGTATTCAGCATTAATAGACTCAACCATATTAATGATATTGTCATTATTGGTGTATGTATAGTTGACCTTGGCATCAGTATTCTTGCCTTTAGATGATTCACCTTTCCCATGAGGAGGAAATGGGTCTTTGAAAGCTTGGTGATCTGAGTTTTTGTTGTGACATCCCACAACAATAACCTCACTATCAATAAGATCCTAAATTTTATGCCGCAATTTAAGACAAGTAGCCATTTTATGACCTTTGTTTTGGTGAAAATCACAATAAGCAGATTTATTCCACCAAGAGGGTCTTGGTTGTAGATCATAAGGTCATGAATTATCCAGTGGAGTGAGTATTTGGTTGTCTAAGAGAGTCTTGTAAACTGCATCGAGAGGTTCTCCTAGAGGAGTGAACTCACGCTTAGGTCTAGGAGCCCAAGGTTTAGATCTGGAAAAATGTGAAGTACTCAGTTTGGATTTTTCCACAGCCTATTCAGTGGCTTTGGCTACCTACATAGTGGTAGTGAGGTTAAAAGCAGCCTTTGAAGGCTTGGGAGTCACATTATCTACAACTTCATCATTCACAATATTCTGGTTCTTATTGGGAAATTTGGATTTATCTTTGCTTGAGGAGGAAGACCCTTGTTTATTTTCCTTGTGTAAGGTCAGTTCTCCTTTCTTAACCATAAATGTCTCAATTCTCACAGCCTGCTTAATCATGTCATCGAAAGTCAAAGGACCTTGTAATTGTACTTGATACCCAAAGTTGGGAAAGAGATTGTCTAGAAAGATGTCCAACTTTTCAAATTTGGGTATTTTACGAGAATATCATGTATAAAGTTGTCTCCATCTCTGGAGAAATGTCAAGAAGGATTCTCCATGATTTTGTTTCAAGTTGCAAAGATCTTGGATGTGAACCAGATGTTGGATGTTGTGGGAATAGTGGTGTAAGAACAAGTTGGCAATTTTGTTAAAAGTCTTGATGCCAGTTGGTAGTCTAGAGAACCATTCCATAGCTGACCCTCCCAAACTATGTGGGAAAAGATGCATGAGGTAGGTTTGATCATGTATAAATTCCATAGAGAGAGCACCAAACTCTCTCAGGTGATCTTGGGGATAAGAGGTACACAATTATTTATCGTACTTGGGAAGTTCAACTCCTTTAGGAAAAGGAGGCATGCATAGATTCTTATCAAATGAGAATGGACATATGCTTTCCAGCATAAACTAGGTAGCAGGCTTGTCTTTCTCCTTCAAAAGTTGAAGGATTTGTTCTTGCATACTTTGAACTTGTTTTTGTAACTTGGAGTTTTTTGTTTCTTCCTCTTGCATGACAAGGGTCTCTACATCATAGTTGGAGTGCAACTTAGCCCCTTGATTGGCTAGTTTGAGAAGGTATTTCTCTTTTTCCTCAGCTAGGAGAATTTCCATCATTCTACAGAAATCTTTATTGGCATAAGCATTCGCAATATCTACCTGGGTTATTTATGTTTCCCCATCAGTAGGGGGGTCTTGAAAATGGAATTTACCCCTAGTTTTAGAGAGATCATCTCTACTTTGTTCACCTGATTGATCATGATCTGTCATCTTGCTAGAATGCAAGTGTTCAGTGTGCAAAGATTCAGTACGAGGAGGTTGAGTGTCTAGAGGTGTTGTACCTATGGAAACTCTTGTCATTTTACTAGTGTCAAGTTCAGGAAACAACTTTTTAGAATTTGTGTGTTCTTCAAACAAAGGGTTTCGAACTTGACTAATATTCACTAGAAATGATTGTTTGACGTTAGGGGAATGCGAGGATTCCCCACTACACTCAGATTGTGTGGAAAGTTTAGAATGACTTTCTACTTGGTTGATAGGTCTACCCCTGCCTTGTTTAGTGACATGTGAAGGGATTTTTTTTCCACTTCGAGTTGTAACAGTCATAGACAAAGATGATACAAGGAATGTGAACTAGGACCACGCTTGAAACTGTCTCACAGTAAATGCACAGAAAGTGCCAGAAAGGTGAAGTATACTTGGTGCCAATCGTCAGAAATGAGGCTAGAACAACTGAGAGATGACTATTACAACACAAGATATGATGACACAGTAGAAATAGACCAAAAGATATGAGACGAGACTAGTTTAAGAAAGAATCACGTAATTCTCAACCCAAGAAATCAAGTTGCAGACTGTGTGCAGATAAAAGGCAGATAGACAGACCCAGAACCATAACCAGATTTAGCAGACGTATGCTGAACAGATGGGAAATAGCTCACTATTTTGGCAAAAGTTATCAACCTCGCGCGAAGAAGTACATTTGCACACGAAGATTCACACAGGCGCGAGTGAGACTTTGTAGTCCAGCGTGAAAAATTATAGAAAAAGGTGACAGACTAGTGATCAAATAATGACAAAATTACAAAATGTCACGCAATAGTATACAGCATGCCGCATGAAGTTTCCTATAGAAGGATGCAAAAGTGGTAGAATATCGCTTGAGATTGGGCAGTGAAATAAGTGAAATTCTACAAAATTAGACCAGATTGCATTTTTTGAGAAAGATTATGATGTTTTTCGATAGAAAGTTCAAGTTGCAGATAGTTTTAGACATGTTCAAGTTTGTATGATGTGTGATTTGACGTTTGTTTCGATTGTTTAAATGATTCACCCATGCAAAACACATTAAGTAGAATGTTTGTAGTACCAGAACAGACACATCACAATCCTAGGATAGCCAGGGCAGTATGTATTGAATCCCCACTTTCACCAAAGTTTAGCTACGCTTACTCATAGCGGACAACTTAGAAGCTTGGAGGCATGGGCTCCTCCTTACATGTGCACTCACTTCTCAGGCACACCAAGCTTCGAACCCCAAAGGAATTGCTTCCCAAAGGGTTGTTGTCTCTACTAAGAGTCGTAAAAGTGTGGGGCATCTTAGTTGGTCTTTAACCTTTCATGCCAACAGATAGACAATTTTTTGGATACTATAAAAATAGTTTATAGTAAGGACAGGTGGTTGTGATCAAGTCAGGTATTTGTGATCAAGTCATTTTCCCAATTAAGGGGGCTCTCCCAATCCTTACAAAGCTAGGCTTTCACCTTAACAATGTAGGGACTTTAACGCACCACTAGGGTACTAGAGGAGATTTTGGTTGCCACAATGAATTCACACCTGTCCATTATGAGATTAATCACTATGGAATTTTTTATATACTGGTTTGGAAGGGCTTGGCTTTAGCCTATTACCGGTTGGGAAATCCACTCTCACTGGCTCTGTTAAAGCACTTGGGAGGGAGTCACACTAGAAGAATCACATGAATTTCTCTTACACCCAAGATCCGTAAAGGTGAGGGGAGAGGATACTTTCATATAGTTCTTGAAATTATAAACTAGAAAGCACTTCAATCACGTAAGATAATGATTCATTTTAAGCACCAAACAAAGTGTGTTCTAACTACTAAAAACAGATATGAGAGTTTTGTGAAAACATGTAGTTCTTCGACAAGCGCCCTGCAATAAATACGTTAGTAGTTTGTAATTTCTTTCTTCATCTCAACGTCCTTCAAACCACCGTTAAGTTGTTTTAGAGATAGAAACCAAAAAAAAATAGTCAACAACAAATAGAAAACATTAGTCGTCAGAAAATAGCAGAGACACAGATATCAAAAACTAAAAATTAAAAGTCACTAGAGTCAAATGTCGTGCAAAGAAGTATCACAATCCACACAAAGAAACCCAGAGGCGCGCATGAAGAAATGCATGTACTTGCAAAACTTTGCAGGACTATACGAGAAATTTAGTGCAAACTTTCATTATAGAGCCATACGGACAGAGTGAAAAATTGAAAAAGAAGTGCAATAAAATGAGGCCAAAACTGATTATTCTGGCCCCACGGTGGGTGCTAGAAATGTATACGTTAGATGTGGCCTTCTTATTTAACCATACACTTCAACATAGTCCTTATTCATCAGCCACATACATAAGTGAACATGAGTTACTCATTTTGCACGCCTGTATGATTCAACCTGTTGCCTTCTATCATAGATGTGGGTTTTGAATAGCTCTCAGAACGAGAATCTCACAACCTAGACCAGTCCAAGAATGAAGGATTTTTCTCCATGAATGCAATGCAATGCAAGATTAATCTAAGGATGAAAATTGCAAGATTAATCTAAGAATTGAAATGAGATTAAACTAAGACATAATTGCAATGCAATTAATCTAAGAAATTGACATTAATCTATTGCAAATGAGAGTTTTTAACTAGAAATGATATGATGAACTATAAAATATAGCAGCAATTCGTTATTCTAACAATGCATAAAAATGACTGGGGTAATCGGGGGAGACTTTGATTGAGAAATGTGAGTTCTTTTATAGACTGAGAGTCTGCTCAGAATAGAAAGTTTCCTTTTTAAAATAAAACAGATAGAAAAGCCAGTTCAAAATAGAAAGCTTTCTTTAAAGAAAACTGTGAACTATTTTCTCTTTGATTTTAATTGTTTTATTTCTCTTTTAAAGCATAGTTGATTCAGAGTTTCTATTTCTGAACAGAGAGAAGATTTTTGAGAGAATATTTAATTAATTAAATAGAATATGACCTCATAAATGTGTTTTTCTCAATTATTTGAATAATTAAATTCAATTATTGAAAGGAGGATATTAAATAATAATTAATTATTATTTAATTCCTTTTTATGTGTTTTAGCTAAAAGGGGTGAATTTAATTTAATTAAAGTGCTAGGACTTTATAATTAAATTAACTCGGTCATAATGTTTGTTTAGCCAATTGATATTTTAGGAATTAAATATAATGTTATGATTAATGCAAATTTAGGATTTTCTACATTTGACACTTAGGTCGAGTAGAGTCAGTCAAAACTCAGAATTGCCTAGTACAATAGGACTTTGATGATTCAGAATAATGACAAATGTAACAAAATTGGTTAGGGTTGCAAGATGCCAATTTTGGGGTGTTACAAGGAGTACCATCCTTCCATTTAAGGTGGGAAAGATTATCCAAATTGTTAGAATAACTGAGAAAGGGGGGTAAATCAATGGCCTAAAAAATAATCCAATAAATTAACCCAAAAACTTAGTACCACAATTATAAGCCTCTAGTTATCTTCAGTCCTACAATATGTATGCCTTGAAATAATCTTATCAAATAACTACTGCTCGGAGTTCAGTGTAAAACCTTATTCTTAAACTTTACCGAATAACAGTCTAGCATTTACCCAAATACAGTAAATAACTTAGTGTTTACCGATAAATCATGTTTTAGTAATTGTTAAGTTTTTAGGATAGCTGCAGATGTAATAACACTCTATGTTGTATGTGTTTTCCAAATGCAACAATCTCTCTTTCATTTATATTAGGAATGAGGCTAGGAGAGACATGTCCCGTCATGGGACATGTCTATTCATTATTATTTATAAGAAAGGACATGCCTCTTCCTATTAATCATAAGTTAATCAATCTTATAATGTTTCATCAATCAATTATTAATTAAGAATAAT
>MU223858.1:814151-825100 GCA_018584345.1 Thuja plicata
TGTCAACTTTACCTCAGAAGTGTTCAGTGAACTCCCTCTCAATCATAAGGTGTCTACTCTTCTGGTTTTCATGATTCCTTTATACTCTTTTGAATGCAGTTGATCAAATTTGGAGAGTTTGGCGTGAGCACTTACTCCCTGTCTAAAGCTTTCCCATTAACTCTGCTCATTAATTTCCATTAGGTTTATGAGTATTTTCCATTATGTCTTCTTGTTAAATGCCTTGAATGCTCCAAGAGAGGTGACACTATATAATTTATCTTTTCTTTATAGAAATAGACATCCTTCCTTGAATTCATGCTTCTCTGTTATTGCTTGATCACGATCATAACAAATTAATATATCCTTTTAATGAAAGTCATTTTCAGAAATTTCACATATACCCGTACATATTTTATCATAATGTTTGCATCCAAGATTTTCTCTCTAATCCCTTTGGTGAGATTATTTGAAATTAGGTTTTAACCAACATATCCAAAATTTAGCAAAATCTAACGATGCATTTGGGAGATATGGTCCTTTTACCGAGACTATATTTTCTGAGACAGCCACACATTCACCATCAACAAACTACTCCCTTACATTTGCAGTCTGGCTCTGATACCATGTTGAGTTTTTAGGATAGCTGCAAATGTAATTACACTCTATGTTGTATGTGTTTTCCAAATGCAACAATCTCTCTTTTATTTATATTAGGAATGAGGCTAGGAGAGACATGTCCCTTCATGGGACATGTCTATTCATTATTATTTATAAGAAAGCACATGCCTCTTCCTATTAATAATAAGTTAATAAATCTTATAATGTTTCATCAATCAATTATTAATTAAGAATAATTTAATAATTTAATATTAAATATTAAATTTCATATGATTAATAATAATATAACATATATATAATATATTATTATTAATCGACATGTATTATATATATTCTAATGATCATACGACTGAAGCTACAAACATTAACAATAATGTGTAAAGAAAAATAGTAAAGTAATGAATCATAAACACATTTGACACATGGATTTTTAACATGGAAACCCTGTTAAGAGATAAACCACTTGGGACCGGTAACCCAAAATTTTCACTCTTCTGAAGTGAGCTCGGTGAAGAGTCAACCATGTTAAAGGTTACAAACACACTATTAAGTGTGACCTTGTTAGAGGATTTATCACTAACAATTTATCACTTGATATCTGGCATTCACTATGTTATCTTCATGATAAACCTTTTGATACTCCTTGGGATGTATCTCAATATATAAAGGATTGTTAAGTCCTACTAGGTTAAGAGACTTTCTGATCCAATGGTTAAACTGAAACAATATATGATCTGTTCATAAATACAACTTAGACTTACAGATTTTCAGATCTATTGTAAGCTCATAATACCTTTCCAATCAATGTTTCCCTTTAATACCTTTGCTCCACTTCTTTTTGTTCGATGATGATGTTTCTCTGTTACTCGGTGTCCGCGGAAATGTTATCTCTATTCTTTAGCTTGATTGATCATGACTGTATGAAGTCTTTCTTCACCAGTATTCTCTTCAACATCTTCTTCTCTATTCACTTCTACTAATTCATAATGAATTAACTTGTCTCTTTATAGACATAATTTCACCATTTCTAAGTCCTTGACTTTCTTGTTCTTGGCGTGATCCACAATTCTCGTCATTATTTCTTTAAAGCATACTTTAGTTTTATCCCACAGATTTCTCTTTAACAACTGGAATAAAACAACTTTAAAACTCTAGCTTATCTCTGGATTTTAGCTTTGTCGATGAAAATAATGTGATCAACCAGTTAACTCCATATTTAGCTCCTGTCAGCTAAGTCTTTTTTCATTTCTGAACTTTAGTTCTTTTCGGTGTTTAACTCCTTGTTTGCTTGGTCTTGACTTCAATTGTCCTCGGGCATCTCTGTCCATCGGGGTTGTCTATCCGTCAGGCAACTGTGACTTTTATTTTTGATCGGGTATCACTTCAATTCTACTCATCGGTAATGCTTGCTCAGGTTTTTTTCTCGGGTACCACTGTGCCTTTTCTCTCAGGTTTCTCTATCTATTGGGGTACACTGTCTGTCGGTGTTTGTTGTCACTTGGTGAATACTAAACTTTTATGCATTACTGATAGCATAACCTTTATCTCTCTTGTTCTTTGAAGTCTTTGACACAATGTATACAACCAATTAGATTATATCAAGTTGACATCAATGAAAATATAATACATTAACTGATTTAATGTCTTGTATTAACTTTCTATAGCTCGGTGATCATCAACTTAACATCTTCAAACATTCAATCAGTTATAGTTCATCAATCTCTTCCTTTGGCATTGATGGTAACATACTACATTAATACTAATAAAATATGAAATATATCAGTTATAGTTTATCAATCTACCAAACTTATTGTTCTATAACTAATACAAATATTTGGCTCTCGGTAAGCTCTTCTAGCTTGGATTTGATTCTTTCAGAGTACTTTCTTCATTCTTTATTCCCTTCACTAGATAGATGTAGCAATTTTTTATTCTATCTCTTCGTTTGTTGTAGAGTCTCTTCTTTGATGTTTTCTCTCCCTTTGGTTGTTCCTCTCCTTGATCATCTCTTTTTCTTTTGACTCATCTCTCCCTTAAGTCATCTCTCCCTTAGGATAACTTTTCTCCCTTTGGATGATTATGATGGATATTTCATATGGATATAATCTTTTTCAAGTCATCTCTCCCTTTGATAACAATGCCAAACTATATCTCTTCTTTTCATAATATATTCCTTGAATTTCCCTTTCCATCAGTAATACATTCACTCTGGTGTTCGGTGCAAATAAGTACCTTTTTGTGTACTGATGTATCTTTGAAGTTCACTTCTTTACTTGCATCAACATGAATGATCTTCTGATTGTGTGTAGGCTGATGCAGCCTCCTAGTCAGCTTAGTGACCAATAGACAAGGGTCGGAACCCTAGTCTTTTTCTCACGTACTCAAATGTATCTTTAGGCAATGGCTTGGTGAATATGTATGCTAATTGTTCCTTGGGTTGAACATATTCCAGTATCACCTCATTATCTTTCACTTGTTCTCTTAAGTAATGATACTTGATAGCAATATTCTTAGTCTTAGCATGCATGACTGGGTTCTTGGAAATGTTTATTGCACCGGTATTATCACAATAGATAATCACTGGTTCAAGAATTTTCATATTCATACATTACAGTAATTGTTTGATCCATGAAATACTTGAGCAGTTTGCAGCAGCAACCACATATTCTGCTTCTATAGTAGATTGTGAGATGCGTCCTTGCTTCTTACCGATCCATGTGACAAGTCTGCCGCCCATAAAGAATGCTCCTCCAATTGTGCTCTTTCTATCATCTAGATTTCTAGCCCAATCAGCATCAGTATAGACTTGAATCTCAAAGTTTCCTTCTCTTTTATATCATAAGCCATATTCCTCAGTATTCTTTAGATATCTTAGAATTATTTTGACACCAGTCATGTGTGATTCTTTGGGATTAGCAGAGAATCTTGCAACTATTCCAACTGCATGTGCAATATCTAGTCTAGTATGAACAACATACATTAGTTTTCCAATCTTTGCAGTTCACTTCTTTAATTGCATCAACATGAATGATCTTCTAATTGTGTGTAGCCTGATGTAGCCTCCTAGTCAGCTTAGTGACCAATAGACAAGGGTCGGACCCCTATTCTTTTTCTCACATACTCAAATGTATCTTTAGGCAATGGCTTGGTGAATATGTATGCTAATTGTTCCTTGGGTTGAACATATTCTGGTATCACCTCTTTATCTTTCACTTGTTCTCTTAAGTAATGATACTTGATAGCAATATTCTTAGTCTTAGCATGCATGACTGAGTTCTTGAAAATGTTTATTGCACTGGTATTATCACAATAGATAATCACTAGTTCAAGAATTTTCATATTCATACCTTCCAGTAATTGTTTGATCCATGCAATACTTGAGCAGTTTGCAGCAGTAGCCACATATTCTGCTTCTACAGTAGATTGTGAGATGTGTCCTTGCTTCTTACTGATCCATGTGACAAGTTTGTCACCCATAAAGAATGCTCCTCCAGTTGTGCTATTTCTGTCATCTAGATTTCTAGCCCAATCAACATCAGTATAGACTTGAATCTCAAATTTTCCTTCTCTTTTATGCCATAATCCATATTCCTTGGTATTCTTTAGATATCTTAGAATTCTTTTAACACCAGTCATGTGTGATTCTTTGGGATTAGCAGAGAATCTTGCAACTATTCCAACTGCATGTGCAATATCTGGTCTAGTATGAACAACATACATTAGTTTGCCAATCATTGATCTATATAGAGCCAGATTTACCTCGTTTGACTTATCTTCCTTTGTCAGCTTACATCTAGTTGCCATAGGTGTTCCAACTGGCTTGGAGTCTTCCATCTTGAATATCTTCAACACTTCCTGAATTTATTTGGATTGTGTGATGTATATGCCTACATCTCATTGAAGAATATGTAGACCAAGAAAGAATTTGATCTCCCCAAACATTGACATCTCAAATTCTTTGCTCATTTCATTAAAAAAATATTTACATAACATATCATTACCCCCAAATATGATATCATCAACAAATATTTCAGCAATCAAAATATTATCATCAATATCTTCTTTTAAATATAGATTATTGTTTTCACTTATTCTTACAAATCTAATGCTTATGAGATAGGAGTGAAGTCTTTCATACCATGCTCTAGGTGCTTGTTTTAATCCATACAAGGCTTTGTGTAATCTACAAACCATGTTTCTCTTGTTAGGATCAACAAACCCTTATGGTTGTTCAATGTATACCTCTTCCTCTAGTATTCCATTTAGGAATGCAGATTTGACATCCATTTGGTATACCTTGAATCCTTTCAATGCAGCATAAGCAAATAAAATTTTGACTCCTTCTAGTCTAGGAATGGGTGCAAAGGTTTCTCCATAGTCAATACATTCTTCTTGTGCATACCCCTTGCATACTAATCTTTCTTTGTTCGTTGTGACTTCTCCATTCTCATTCAGCTTATTTCTGAATATCCATTTGGTACCGATGACATTCTTGTCATCTGGTCTAGGTACTAATGTCCATGTTATGTTCTTCTCAATCTGTTCTATTTCTTCATTCATAGCACTGACCCATTCTTCATTTTCAAGTGCAGTATTAACAGACTTAGGCTCAAAATCAAAAAATTAAACATCTAGTGTTTAGTGACTTACTTCTTCTTCTCATTCCAGCCTTTTTTTCTCCTATGATCTGGTTCTATGCATAGCTTCTTCTGACATACTTGACAAGTTTCGGTTCAGCTCTTTGTTCATCATTTTGATCATCATCTTGACCCTCATTCTGATCTTCATCGCTTGGAACATCATTTTGAGCAATTTCTTGATTTTTGGTATTTGCAGCTTGATGCTCGAGTGCATTGTTTTGTTTCTCAGGAGCAATACATTATTCCTTGGGAAAAGTGTCAAGTTCTTCATTGTATACTTCTAGTTCTTTTCTACTTTCCTCATCATTTTTCTCTGCAAATTCATCTATTTTGACATTTGCACTCTCAATGATTTTGTTAGAGGACTTGTTAAGACATTTATAAGCCTTACTTTTGGTGGAATACCCTAGAAAGATTCCTTCTTCACTTTTGGAGTCAAGCTTTCCATTTCTATCATCTTTCAAAATATAACATTGACTTCCAAAATTTTTGAAGTAACTTACATTGGGTGTGTATCAATACTATAGCTCATAAGGTGTCTTCTTTGTGTCTTTCTTCAATTGAACTCTATTCAATGTGTAGACAGTAGTACTGATAGCTTCCCTCTAGAATGTTTGAGTGATGCCTTTCTCAATCATTAGTGTTCTTGCACAATCAACAATGGATATGTTCCTTCTTTCAGCAATCTCATTTTGTTGCGGTGTTATTGGTGCATAAACATGTCTTTTAATTCCATGCTCATTACAGAAGTTAGTGAATTCATCAGAAATAAATTGTCCTCCTCTATTTGATCTTTAGCATTTTAATTCCTTACCACTTTGTTTTTCTACAATAGCTTTATACCATTTAAACATCTTGAATGCTTCTGATTTCTCTTTTAAGAACATAACTATCATCATTTTATAATAATCATCTATAAATAAAATGAAGTATCTATCACCATAGTATCTCTTAGTTCTCATGGGTCCACATAGATCAGTATGGACTAATTCTAGAATAGCATTAGATGTATAGGTTTTTCTCTTGAAACTAGACTTTTTCATTTTACCTTTTTGACAATTTTTACACATGATATGGTCAAGGTTTGGCATGCTTGATAAGCCTCTTACTTTCCTTTTATTTCTTATCTTAATCATATTGTCAAAATTCACATGATATAGTCTCTTATGCCACAACCATATGTCTTCATTTCTAGCCATTAAACAAGTGGTGTTAATATCATCAAGATAGAATAGGTTACCTTTTGTTTGTTAACCAGTTCTGATCAACCTTTCTAATTCATTAAAGATCTTTGCCTTTTTGTTCTCAAATGCAACTCGGTGACCGGTGTTATTCAGTTGTGAAACACTCAATAAATTATAGTTAATCTCTTTTACCCAATATGCATTTTCACATCTAATCAGGTTATTTAACATTATGGTTCATTTACCTTCAACCAGACAAGGTGAGTCATTACCCAATCTTACTGATCCACCATTATAATACTCAAAAGTTTCAAACTTTTCTTTATCTCTAGTCATGTGGTGAGTGCAGCCACTATCTATAATCCAGACATCATTCTTACTAACCTTAGATATGAGTGCAATCTCAATATACCTTTCCTCTTCGTCTGAATCATCCTTCTTGGCAACAAATACCATCTCAATATCTTCATCAGATTTGGTGTCAGTATCTCTAGCTCTGTTCTTAGCTAGGTAGCTTTCTTCCCTTTGCCCTTGTAGTCTCAGTTGTCTCTTCTGTCAGATTATCGATTGCTTCAGTAATCTCTATTATCACCTCTATCAAACTTATTTTCATATGATTTGTCATTGTCTGTCTTCTTTTCTTTTGTTAGGACATGTAGCAGCAAAGTGTCCAATCTCTTTACAGTTAAAACATACACATGGTAATTTACCTTTTTATCTACCTTTGCCTCTCTGCAATCTTCTATCCATTAGTGCTTCAATCTAATCAATATCTTGGTCATCAATATCACTTTCACTATCATTTCTCATAGTGTGTTTATGACTTGACTTACTTATTTTCAAAGAAGATTTAAATGCAGACTCAATAGATTGTAAAACATTGTTGTCAAAGTTATTCATCTCAAATGAAATAAGTCTACCAATCAGACTATCTAAAGTAACATTATCATTTGCTACTGCTCTCATTTCTTGTATGGTAGATACTTTAATAGCATATACATGCAGTAAGGTTCTTAAGATTTTACTTACCACTATTTCTTCTTCAAGTACACCTCCAACTCATCAGATAGCATTGACTACCTCTTTTATTATGCAGCTATACTAAGTGATATTTTCTCCTTCTTTCATCCTTAGGTCATCAAACCTTCCTCTTAGGTTTTCTGCCTTAGCTCTTAGCACATTGGCATCTCTTCCATGTACTAGCTTTTGTCCCACATTTGCTTTGTAGAGGTGCAGGTTTTGACATCTTGAAATTCAACATCGGAGAGTGAGGAAGCAAGTTTTATCATCATAGAATTGTGCTCATGCTTTTCTCTCAATTGATCAAGTGTGTGATGTCCTGTAGGCAACACATATTCAGTATCCAAGTATTGAGTAACATCATTTCCAATGCCTGATAAGTGGAGTCTTATCCTGCTTTGCCATGATGCAAATTTGTCCTTGTTCAACTTAGGCACATCCCATTTTCTCATCTTGTGATCTTTAGCTTAGGTCTTGAAACCTTCCTTTCAAAGCACACAAGCTCTGATATGAATTGTTAAAATAACTGAGAGGGGGGGTGAATCAGTGGCCTAAAAAATAATCCAATAAATTAACCCAAAAACTTAGTACCACAATTATAAGCCTCTAGTTATCTTCAATACTACAAGATGTATGTCTTGAAATAATCTTATCAAATAACTACTACTCGTAGCTCACTGTTAAACCTTATTCTTAAACTTTACCAAATAGCATTCTAGCATTTACCGAAATACAGTAAATAACTTATTGTTTACCGATCAATCCTGTTTTAGTAATGTATAAAGAAAAACAGTAAAGTAATGAATCATAAACACATTTGACACATGGATTTTTAAAGTGGAAACTCTGTTAAGGGAAAAACCACTTGGGACCGGTAATCCAAAATTTTGACTCTTCTGAAGTGAGCTCGGTGAAGAGCCAACCCTATTAAAGGTTACAAACACACTATTAAGTGCGATCTTGTTAGAGGATTTATCACTAACACTTTATCACTTGATATCTGGCATTCACTATGTCATCTTCATGATAAACCTTTTGATACTCCTTGGGATGTATCTCAATATATAAAGGATTTTTAAGTCCTGCTCGGTTAAGAGACTTTATGATCTAATGGTTAAACTGAAACAATATATGATCTGTTCATAAATACAACTTAGACTTGCAGATTTTCAGATGTATTGTAAGATCATAATACATTTCTGATCAATGTCTTTAATACCTTTGCTCCACTTCTTTCTGTTTGGTGATGATGTTTCTCTATTGCTCGGTGTTCACAGAAATGTTAGCTCTATTATTTAACTTGATTGATCAGGACTGTATGAAGTCTTTCTTCACCAGTATTCTCTTCAACATCTTCTTCTCTATTCACTCCCCCTAAATCATAATGAATTAGCTTGTCTCTTTATAGACACAATTTCATGATTTTTAAGTCCTTGACTTTCTTGTTATTGGCATGATCCACGATTCTCGTCATTCTTGCTTTAAAGCATACTTCAGTTTTAGCCCGCAAATTTCTCTTTGACAACTGGAATAGAACATCTTTAAAACTCTAGCTTATCTCTGACTTTTAGCTTTGTCGATGAAAACAATGTGATCAACTAGTTAACTCCATATTTAGCTCCTGCCATCTAATTCTTTTATCATTTCTAAACTTTAGTTTTTTTTGGTGTTTAAGTCCTTGTTTGCTCGGTCTTGACTTCAGTTGTCCTTGGGCATCTTTGTCTGTCAGGGTTGTCTGTCTGTCGGGCTTTTCTATCTGTCGGGAAAAACTGTGACTTTTATTTCCACTCAGGTATCACTATGGTTCTACTCGTTGGTAATGCTTGCTCAGGTTTCTTGCTCGGGTATCACTGTGACTTTTCTCTCAGGTTTCTCTATCTGTCAGGGTGCACTGTCCGTCGGTGTTTGTTGTCACTTGGTGAATATTGAACTTTTATGCATTACCTTTATCTCTATGGTTCTTTGAAGTCTTTGACACTATGTATAAAACCAATCAGGTTATATCGAGTTGACATTAATGACAATACAATACATTAACTGATTTAATGTCTTGCATTAACTTTCTGCAGCTCAGTGATCATCAACTTAACATCTTCAAACATTCAATAAGTTATAATTCATCAATTGGACACATAGTTTTTGGGTAGGGATAAGGATACACAGACCTCCCTTAGCACATAATATGTTCTCCCTTGGGATGGAGGGATATCAAAAGTAGAACATAAATCATTCCATGACAAGAAATGACCATCTTTTAGAATGTCTCCCAGTTTTTTAATCCTCTTGTCAACCCAGGACCTAGCTGAACAACCTTGAATAAGTGCCAACAACTTTCCATTATGAGAGAGGTTCTGCCATATAGATCTATCACTGCTTCCCTCTTTGATTTGTCCTTGTTGACAAAAAGCATTGCTTAGTTGACATCTCTTGTGTATATCTTAAGTCATCATTGATTTCATTAGGATAATGACATGGCAGTTGGCAATGGTATTAATTTGGCTTTTTATGAATATTGTATGGTATTTTTGGGTGTCATAGAAAGTGCTACCTAAGCACTTCACTCATTTTATAATCCAAGTTATAGGGTGACACATACTTATTCTTTTCATAAGTTAGGCAACATAAATGGTTTTATATTTAAAGTGCTAACCACAACACTAGCCAACACTTTGAGTTGGGTTAATGATGGACTTGAAATAAGATAAAATATGACATATATTTTTAAAAGTCATTTTCAAGAATGCTTAGGGTTCAGTTAGTATTTATAAACAACACATCTCACACTACAAACCCTAACATGATTCATCACTATGGTGATATTTCAAGTGCACAGAGATCATGTGTAGCTAGGAGTTTGACTTGGTTTT
The DNA here is from genome assembly GCA_018584345.1 of Thuja plicata. Lineage (NCBI taxonomy): Eukaryota > Viridiplantae > Streptophyta > Pinopsida > Cupressales > Cupressaceae > Thuja > Thuja plicata. The sequence goes on from MU223858.1 coordinate 824,463, forward strand.
CAGTTATGTTGCTTGTTGAAGGATGGAAAGTTCATTTGTGGGATTATCATGAGCTAGTCGTAGCATTTGGAAAATATTTGAGGAGCAGTTTATTTAACTACCATGAATGGTAGCTCTATAATTTTTCTTACTTTCTTTCAAGGTAAAAACAAAAGTCAATTCTATTTCTGAAAAAGAAATTTGCAAAATTATTTTATACAGTTTGTTTATTCTGTGAAAATGATAGCCATGGCAATCATTCTTGAAGAATATTTAGATTTGTTTCTTTGGTGTGAAGTCATATCACATGGTTTCAGTTACTGTTGGAGATATTGGTTGATATATTTCACTAGGGTTTCCAAGAATTTTTGTTGAATCTATCCTTGTTAAGATGAGATAATATTTCTTTAAGATGCTTGTAACAATTATTTTTGTTGACTTCAGTTTATGTTTATTGTAAAAATGGTTTTGTTTGATAAACCCTAGTAGGGTTTCAGGATCCCATTCGAGGGTCACCATGGAAGATTCAGTTGATCTCACAAACATGTATTTATCTGCACATTATTTTTGATAAAACCCTAACCAAGTTTCAGTACCCTAACTCGAGGGTTACTTGTGAAGATTTTTGTTGATATTGAGATAGTTATTTGATATATATA
>MU223858.1:833598-861612 GCA_018584345.1 Thuja plicata
CTTTCTCTCAACCCCTTTAACCAAGTCAATAGTAACCCTAGGATCTTCCACCTTTCATTCTCCACCCTAGGATCATGCCACCTAGGCTTAGGTCCTCCAAAATCCTATAAAAGGAGCCTCATTCCCCTTTTGTGATCTAGTAGGGAGCATTCAAGTAATCAAGCATTGAAGCATTCAAGCATCCAAACATTCAAGCATTCAAGCATTTTCACAAGCATTCCATCATCCATTTGCATAATCAAGGTTTTAAACCATTTTTGCATTCATTCATACAATCTCCACACTTTGGTAGCATCTTGGACAAAAGAGCTTCATTTGGAAATCTGCGAGCTCAACATACATTCGAGAAACCAAAGCTAGGAGGGCAATGGAGACAAGCTGCATTGGGTAGGTGAAGGTAACTTTATTGTTTTGCTTCATTTAAACTTGTAATCTTCATTGTGTTTGCATTTAGATTGATTTATTAGTTAGATTGATTAATATCTCATTTAGAGTAGTTGGACATCTATTTTGCATACAGTAATATATGAAAAAAATCTTAAATTTACTAAGTGTGTTTCTAAATTCATATATTATAAAAAGAATCTAAATTAATATAAATATATAATGAATAATATTAAATAATAATTATTATTAATATGTTTCTAAATTCATATTTAAGACAATCTTATTAAAAGTATTTTAAAAATTAAATTTATTAAGTTTCTAAAAAAAATTATACAAACTAACATTAAAATATTTATAATCTAATATTTTAAATAAATTTATAATTTATCATAAACATTATAAAATAGCATATATTTATATTATAAAATAAATATTATATATTATCTTTAATAAATTTATATGATTTATTAATAATGTAAAGTATGTACTTTTATACAAATATAATTATTTTAATAAATTGTAAACTGTTATATAACATTCAAAGGTGTAATTACAATCATTTAGCTCACTATTCACTATTGAACCATTCTCTAACAACACCCAAACTATATCATTTATTGTAATTATTAATTAAATTAAAAAATAATATTAATTAATTATTATTTACTTTAATTTTTAATTAATTAATAATAATATTTTTATTAATTAATATTAATTTTTAATTAATTAATAATTACACTAAATAATACATTTTGGGTTCTCATAGACGTTGGCCACTATTGGGCCCTCTACATCTATGCACTTTGGTCGATATAAATACCGGTTAGATGATACGGTTTTCGTAATTGCGCCGTAGGCGTTTCCATATGAGAAAGGCCCAACCTATTTTCTAGATCGATGGCTGGAAGTGGTTGAGAGCCCAATGACTACCATCGAGAGCTTCTTGACCGTCCATCCTTGATTTTGGAAAAAAGGTTGCTAATGTAATCAAAATCATCGTTGTCAAGTGGTTCACTTTCTTTGCAGCCGCTGGTTTTCGTGTTGGTTTCAGTGATCAGTTTTACCTGGTTGTTAACTGTTTCTCATCCACTGCTATTATACTTATTCCCTTCCACTTTCCCTCTTTATCCACTTCTACTACAAATATCTTTCACAATGCAGTAACAAGAGCCAATACCATACTTCTCACCTGCACAATCCTCTCATTAACACCTTGCCTACTCAACTCATCCCAGAAACATTTGATGCGCTTCCAAAATTTATAAGCATCACACAAAGAGAGGCTTGCAATGCCACACATTTCCTTTCTTTTTGTTTCATACTCTTCTTCAGAAAGATAATCTTCTCCAATGTAGAAGACTTGGATGACATTTTCCAGCTTTCTCAGAACATCATTTAGCTGTGGCAAGAATTCCAACATCTTGTCAATTGGACCCATGCACTGAAATATCATTTCTCCTCGAATAGCTGCCTCTCTTGCCTATCATCATAACACAATTTTTGACAATGAAGGACACACAGGGATAAAGATCTTCTGATACAATATTTACAACATTATCTCCAGCCATTATAATTCATTTGCAGAAAACATCATCTAGTAATGAGCACGTTTATGTAAACGATTTTATATATTGAGAGGATGATTGAGAGGAATAATATAATCTCACCCTCGATTGAAACAACTCCGTACTTTGAAAAATAAATTCCAAGCTGGATTGAGAGCTGAAGTTGAACTCCTTCCGTGATCAGTTTTACAGTGGGCCGAATCAGGCACCCAAATGTGGCTCCATTACTGGGCTGCTACATAGCAGGCTCAGACAAGCTCCTGATCTACAAACTCATGAGCAATGATAGCCTGGAAGATCGCTTGTACGAGGAATCCCAAACCCCAGCCCTAAACGATTTTCTCCTTTGTGTCAAGATCATTGCAGAAGCAGGATCTGGGCTGCAATTCCTCCACCATGAATGCCGTCAAAAACTGCGACCTGTATTCACACAAAGAAGCATAATCTTTTGGGGCTTAATGTCACAATGCAGAATCTGGGTCCTACACTCTTCGTGCAAATAGAGAAGTCCTCTTGCTGTGTCCATTGCAATCTGAACTCGTACCCTCCAATCTAGAAAGCCGTTATCTAGAAATAAAGCAGTGTCCAAAGATCCATTGCTCATGTGCTAGTACACCAAGAGTCGGTGGGTGTCCTCGTCACAAAAATCATACAATCGAACAAGATTTTTATAATGCCTTCTATCGATTGCGGTCATCTATGTTCTGAACTCCCACTCCCCGTGTTGTTCTTGGATTGATTTATCAAACAAACCATAGTATTTCTCTCTCTCTCTCTCTCTCTCTCTCTCTCTCTCTCTTATGTTGTGCGCCAGAGACTAGAGAATCCAAAAAAAATGCACAACGAAAACCCCTCAAAACCTAAATTTCAATGCAGAAGATACCTAGATATGGAATTATTTACGAGAAACTAATGGTGAATAGGTATTTTAAAACTGAAGGGGAGCGAGAAAATTGACACATATACAAGCTGCAGTATAATAGGTGGCATGATGTATTGGTCAATGCATAGCATGCATGCCATGTGGACTTCAGTTTTAGCTACATATATAGGAATATGAGCTCGATAGGTATTATTTTTAAGTTTATATTTTTGCTTTGTCAGGGCAAAAATAAGATAAATAGTATTAATTTATATTTAATTTGTTTCCTTTTTAATTAAATTTTTTAAAAGTTGTTTTATTATAATTTAAATTTGGGTTTTCATATTTCTTTCATTTATAAATATATTTTGAAATCATTAATTACATAATTAGAAATTGAAACATAATTTTTAAATTTTAAGATTATAATAAAAATTATATTATTATACAATAAATAAATATATAAATAATAAATTATAATATTATTTAGTTGAATTTATATTGGTGTTTCTATTTAAATTTATATATAAATAATAATTATAATTTTAAATTTATATTTTTTAAATTTTAAGATTATAATAACAATTATAATTTAGGTCATGTTTTTGAGGTATCTGATTGGATTCTTCTTTCACTTGTATTTTCTTGCATGTTTATGTTCAAAACTGTCAATGTTGCTTCATCGATTCATCACATTTTCATCTTGCGGGATTGTGGAGGAAATCATTGTTTGCAAATTATCTTTGCCTGTGTCTCGTCATCATCAAGAGATCACAATTTATTATGCGTCAAGGAGAATCCGTAATTGCAATGGTTGAATGTCATCATGATCATATGATACAAGGAATTGACTTTGAAACGTGGCTACTTTTACATATATTAACACAATATAGAGTCGTGAAGGTAGGTTTTGAAAAAGGGGAAGAGTGGAAAACAATGGGTGTGCTACGCACCATTGTTGATAGGCTATTTTATCATGAATGAAATGTAAGGTGAATGAAACGTAAGGAGATTGCTTTTTCACATAAATAATCCAATTTATAAATTAATATAAATTTCTATTTTTTTTTATTCGATATAAAGAATAAGCTTTCATTTTAAAATTTATAAATTTAATCAACTTTTTTATTTAGGTTTTTTTAATTAAGATAAAATATTATAAAAGTTTAAAGTTATATATGTGTTTTAATATATGTGATACATAGTTATTATAATATTATTAAATATAATTTATTAATATTTGTATAAGTGATTAATTATATATTTATTTATAAATAAGTATTATTTGTATTATTTTGCAAAAGTTATAATTCATTTTTTAATGTTTGGTTTCATATTTATAAATACTAACTATAAATGTTTGACCAATGTTCTCGCAGTTGTTTTAGTTTTTTCGAACCACTTCATCCCGCCTGTATTGTCTTAATGTGCAAGAGAACAATTTCCATCTTAAACAATTTTAACGCGGTACTCTTAGGCTGTGCAGAAAATGGGAGCTCTGGAACAGGGTATGGACGACCCTTAGGAAATGCTAGGGCATCCATCTATATTAAGATGTGGAAGAATAGACAACACATCTGAAACATGGCTTCCTAGAATGCTAGGATTGGAGGGTATGCACAGAATTCGTTTGCTTAAAAAGATTTAAGAACCCTTCAAACTAATCTAATCGGCTGGTGTAAAGTCAGATTCTGGGCTGTGGACATCCTTGTCTGTGTTAAAATGATAGCTTTCGAATGGGATATGGACGTTCACCACAGGTTTATGGTAAATCATTTTGTGGGATATCATAGTTGCAGCCTGCAACTACCCTGGTATACAAGTATGCAAAATGTGGAAGAATAGACAACTTGCCTGGACTGTTGGATGGGATACCCTAAAGAAATGCGTTCTCATTTTCATTGCAGGATATACACCAACTTGATTTGTTGAAAAGGATTCATAACGTTTCAGGCAAATGCAATTGGCAGGTTGAAATCTAGTCTCCACATCCTTTGCTAGCCTTCTCCCTACCTATCCCAAAATGGGAGTTTTGGATCAAGGCATCGATTCAATCAAAAGCTAGGGGGATTTTGTCACATCTATAAAGTATAATGGAAGCAAGTTTTTCCTCACATATTAAATGAAACAAGAATTTTGTCAGTGTGTGAGTTGCAACTTCCCTGGTAGACAAGGCACATGAACTGTTTGATAGAATGCCAAAACAAAATGTGGTCTCATTGAATGCTTTGATTGCGGGATATGCAAATAATGCATTTTTTGAAAAGAATTGGTTGGTGTTAAGCTAGTCTCGAAAACCAAATATGATTAACAAGTTTTAGGCCAAGCTCAAAAACCGTTGCTAGCATCCTTCCAACTTGTGCAAAAATGGGGGCCTTGGAACAACATATTGACATCCAACATAGGATAAACATTTAAGGAATTTTGTCCTATGTTGTAGCTGCAACTTCCCTTGTATACATGTATCCAAAATGTAGATGCATAGACAATGTAATTGAACTGCTTGACAAAATGCCTCCATGAATTTGTCTTAGGTGTTGGAAATAGATAGATTCAACTTGGAACATATGTGAATGGTCAGTAAGATACGCTTTGCCAGACTAGATGAGTATTATATATCTTGACTGAATCACAATTTTTGAGATAAAGTTTATATTACCAGGTGGACTACATTCACAATAAAAAATTTGCCTTATTCAACGATTATATAAACTTATCGTATTTACCTTTTTTTTATTATGTAGGAGATGTTGGAAATAAAAAAATTGGTAACATATGATTTATTATTCAACTTCTACACCTCATTAAATAGAATATGATAGGGAATAAGACTAATTTATAATAAGAAATCTTTGAAAGAAAGAAGTCCAAATATAATACAAAATTGATATTGCCACTTCACATACGATTAATTTGTTGCAACTAAGATTACAATATTATGTTTCTACTTATCACTATTCAAAAGTATAATTACCAAATTATGACAAACCATAGAAATAGAACCAAATGAACCTAACATAGAAAAAAAGGCATAACCATTGCACACTCAAGTGCGATTGCTAGTTATAACCGTAGTTTCTGTTTTTCAACAATTTTTTAAAACCGTCTCCTTTCTCCAGTTCGCGTGTCAGCAACTTAACTTCCTAAATGAGGGTTTCAAGGCCTTCCTCGTCAGCGATGAATTCGATGCTTCCGACAGCGACCTTGACACGACTATGATAAATCCGACATTATATATAAGCTCGCCAATTTCAGAGGTACATGCCGAACTAGTTTATCCGAAAATTGATCGAGAATCCGTGTTGCAGACGCATATGTAACTTGTAGCCCCGATTTTTACTCAAATCGAGTTGTTTATATGGATGGGTACTGTTTTGATATCTTTAATTGCGTACTTTAAAAGTTTAAGGATTTCTAAGCCATGTTTATTTTTTTGAATTTACCGTATGGTTCTGGAGGCCTTTAACAAGGTTTGTTATAAATGTAATGTATTGCTTGGATTTTCTTTAACGTGAGACCTGTGATTCGAGGTGCACGCGAAATTTTACAGTTAATTTAGGGTTTTGATAGATTTGGAACTTGTGCGAGTTTGAGATTTATTCTGGTTGTTAAGTATCGTTTGAAAATTTTAATATGCAATTGGTAATTGGTTGGGAATCCCGACGATGCAGTTGTATTTTTGCTGAAACCAGTGGATTTCTGTGAAAAAGGAAGTTAGAGTGGAAGTTTGTTGTCAAGTTAGGGTTCCTCGGACACATTTGACCTATTGATGGCAGGAATAATTTTTGATTGGTTTTAAAAAAATGTGTTAATTGAGAGAGTTGAAGGAATTTTTGTGTCGAACTGTGTTGCTGTTGATTAACTAGAATCTTCTGGGAAAACAAAACAGCAGCAGAGACTTGAACTCAGCCTATTTATTTATTTTTTTAAAACAGTTTCAATGCTTTGTATTCTTGTGGTGCGATAGACTGTTTGATCTAGTTGATTGCATGAAAAAGAATCTGTGTTTATATATCTACAAGCTCGTGATATATATGTTCAGTGGAAGATTGCTAATTTTGAGGTGAAACTAGTAAATTAATTGCAAAACAGTATCCGAATGGAATATTGCAGCTAATTTAGGGTTTTCCTTGCATATTTGAGTGATTCAGGATTATATTTCTCTTTGATTTGCTTTCGAAAGTTCTGTAAATTAGCATTGTTGAAAGAGTTTTGTTCTAAAATGTTTGATGTTTCTGATAGGCCGTTAACTAAATTGCTTGGATTTGCAGGAAGGTGTGCAGCTTGTTGCGGTATGATTAATTCAGTTTAAGATACACTTGGTCATTTTCTCGGGGGAATCATCACGTATGAAAGTGTGCAGTCACTTGAAAGGCAGATAGAATGTTCCTTAGATTGGCAGTGTGATTTGTTGGCACATGATGTTTTCAGTTAGCAGTATGATTTTTGGGGTAATATTGAGGCTGCTAAGATTCATGTATGTTTTGTGCGGGATACTTTGCTGTTTCGGTCATGAGAGGTCATTACATGCACATATTAGAGAGAACTTTGCACTTCATCGTGCTGGTTTGGTCAGTAGAAGCTTATTCTAAATGCATTTGATAGGCTCTGGATTCTGGTGATCATCTGTTCCTGTATTTAAGTAGACATACTGTAATTGGGAAAGAATCTCTTGGAATTTCAATGAAGAACTTACCTGGAATCCCAGGGACATGTGGTGGTCTCCTTCTCCGTGTAGGGCAGTTTCTGTTTGCTGCAGCTTCAATTGTTGTGATGGTAACTGGCGAGGAATTTTCAAGTTACACAGCATTCTGGTGAGCTTTCTGTCTATTCCTTGACTTATCTTTGGGATTTTAGGAATTAAAGCTTTGATATGCCGCTTTATGTATTAATTTCCTGTAGGCAATTTCTGCCGCAACTTGTTTTGTATTACTTAATGAGAGATACACTCACATTCCAATTTGGACTATGTATACAATTTCTTCAGTCCTATGGACCATTTATTGCCACTGTGGACATTAATACTTAAATTAATCAATTATTTATTTTGTTATTTGACAATTGTTATCTAGTTTGTTTAGTTGCCGTTCAATGGTAAAATACTATTATATTAGAATAGACATAAAACTGTAAAATTACTGTCACATTCGAAAAGACAGTGAAAATTGCAGTGATCTCTAAGCTTTACAATTAGACATTGCATAGCCAAGTCTTCCTACTAAAATGTGCCAGGTACCCTTGGTAGGACACTACCTATACAGTTTAAGTTCATGCAAAACTTAAAACTATGACAGTTCAAGTTCAGTTTGCAAAGTTAAAAACTATGCCCCATAGATGTCTACCTCAAGAGAAAATATTTCAGATTTAATAGTAAAAGCTATCAAAACATTATAACATTGATCATTGGGGGCATACTCTCTCATTATGCAATCTCATAAAAATCTGTTTATAAATAGCAGGAAACAATATTAGCCTGATGAAGCTCCACTAGCAGACAAGACTCAGCCTCAGAAGCAAGCTAAAATATTTTGCCTTAAACTAAATCTTCCATCAAGGAATCTGTAAAGAGCATTTCTTAATATTTGCAGCAATCTTCCTAGCTTGAGAGTCATGGTTGACAATATCATCTGACACCTAAAAAATCTGAGTGAGAGATGTAGACAGCTCTTTCTTCGCTCCAACTTTATCAGCAAATCAAACATGTTTGTCAAGAGTATCAAACTCATTTCCCTTTCCTTTGCTCACAGTTGCTTATGGATCAAAGTGACAACGAGAGTCAACCTGGTCTTACTTTTGAACTGTAAGATTCTTCAGGTTTTCTATCTTTTTGCAAAGTTTCTCAATTTTTTCTTGGCAGGGAGATGTTGCCCCCGAGTTAGAATCTAGTGCAAGTTCTATCTTGTACATGAAGGGCTTTTGATTTTTGAATTGTAGACTTTAGTTTTCAATTTTGTAAAAATCTGAAAATAATTTTTTGAATAAGATTTAAATAAATTGGGAATATAGACATGGTAGCTTTATTAATTGGGCCACAAAATCTTGCAGATCGTTTTCTGAAAATGATTTAATAAAAGTGGAAAACAAAAGATTAAAATAAATTCCAGAGAGCACAAAACACTAATTCCTCCATAGATTTTAATTGAACTTGTGCAATCACAATGAAGAACAAACTCACAAAATTTAAGATTCGCTGCAAGGTGGGAAAGAAATTAAAGCCCAAAAGATTTCATAAATATAAAAGCTTTATTAAAAGGGGAATTTTGGAAGCAACAAACTATTATAACTCTTTTAAAACTTTTCTTATTTTCCTTTAAATAATAAAATTGAACTCTGAATTATAGAAGCTTTCCGTAACGTCTCCATTTTCAGGTTCTCTGTTATTTGTGTCAGCTTGTTTAGGGGGGTAATTTGATGTTACTAGTGATCTCAGATGGTTTAGAGGAGTCATATGATGTTTTCAGATGTTATTTAATGCAGATATATTTCAATTTCGATGCGTTTAAACCGTTGTCTTTAATGCAGTGTATTATTGAGCTATATTTGATTTATTTGATTAAGGTTGCCATTTTAATTAAAATAATTTATTGGGCACCTTAGTGTCATAGCTTGTTGGAAAGAGAACAAAAGGTTCTTAGTGTTGAGACACTTAAAAGTGATTTAAGTCCCATAAATGTTTAAAAGGTAAATTAAATCACTTTTTGGAGTTAAAAATGCTTAATAAATTAATAAAGAGATTTTAAAAAGGAGTATCTGGAAAGTTCCTTACTTTATAAAAATGGGGATGCAAAGCTCATTTTTTATGTTGAGTTTATTATTTCTGATCTTTTTGTGATTTTTGGACTTAGTCCATCTCAACTTTCTTGAGGACGAAATCCCTCTTAAAGAAGATTAGCTAGGGTAGTGAAAGATTTATTTTGGTTTTTATTTGTTGTAGATATCTTATAGGTATTTTACTGTGCATCCAATGATTAAGGTTTGCAAATTGGTGAATATTTATATTGCAAGTATCTTGTATGTCATTCCTTGAGTTTTCCTAGAAGGGCAATCTTGATATTCTTGTGTGTTAAATGCTGAAGATTTGTTGGTTGTTGATCCTCTTTTCTTTGGATGAGGTCACTTGAAGTATAGCTAGATGCTTGAGGAGTTTTCTTCTTGTTTTTGGCGTTGCAGGCCATTATCTACTAGCATTTTACTGAGAGTTGATTTTAAAGTTGTGAGGAAGATTTGATTCTTTGGTGCCCGTGCACTATACCTAATGGCTTCAGGATTATCTCAAGGGATGTGGAGCTGATTGAGCACCATTTCAGGCCTTGAAGATATTTTCTGAAAAAATTATGGATTAACATATATGTTATTGTTGCTGTTGTAAAGAGGTGGTTGTTGCCGTAGCATTTTAGAACTGCCACATTATCAACCTTGCTGCGATTGGTATACTTACTCTGTTGGTTGGTGTGCCTTGTAATGCTGCAAATTCATGATCAGATTTTATGTTTTTTGTAGAGAGTTTGGCAATAAAAAGAGTCAGATTGAACATTTATTCCTCATTGCAGTTCAAATTGAGAACTAATTGTTATCTCATGTATTCTTAGAAATATCTTTGGCGTTCATGCATGGTAACCTAGAGACACATCTCCTATCCCCTGGGATGCTTCTCTACTAGTAGAGACATCCCCAGAAATGTGCGGACACACAGGGTTCTTTTGGCCATCGTTTCCCGCCATCTCTAATGTCCCCAGACCAGAAATTGACATCTGCTAGAAAACTTAGGGTAAAATGTGTTAAAATGCAAAAATCCATCCTAAGTTATAGTGATCACATTTACTGATAGTTTAGACTTTTTGAGAGAGATATAAATAGTTATGTGACTGATTTCCTGTCATTCTAATGGTCTAAAGTGAAATTGCCTTTGCTATTTTGTATTTACTGTTCTTGTATTACTGATTTACTGTTCTTGTTTTCAAAGTTCTTAGTCCTGATATTTTTTACAAATTATTAAATTATATTAAAGAAATGTCATCTCCAAGTACCCTTGTTTCCTATTTTAGAAAATTAGTTGTAACGCAAGTGGTACCAATCTCCAAGTACTCCCGTCTCTTGGTGACTGTGTTTATATATTCTAATATTAAACTCCACAGACAAGTATTTTACCTTTCACATAGTATGCAAACTGTTTGTTAAAATATCATGGTGAACAATTCAATCAGTTTGAGTGCCAACTGTTTGACTAAATACCTTCATAGATGATCGGTGAATAAGTGCAAATTTTTGGTTGCAATTTGGGGTAGCAAGTCATATTAGAGTACAAAATCTCCTACCAGCTTGTTGGGCAGATTGGAAATTGATTTCAGATTGAAGCATGTCATCATAGGACAAAAAGTATTTGCCCAAAGTACTTTATGAAACAGGTAACAAACTCAGTTTAGAATCTCAAAAAGGAAAGTTGTTCTCAACAGTCTGATCCAGTTAGAGAGATGTTTGACTATTGTAGAGCATATGCCTTCTGATTTGTTACATATAGCTGTTGTTCCTCTATTGATTGCTTTGAGTCAACACAGGTTGATGAGACATTTAGATGGTGAGATAAGGCTGTTGGTTACTGCTTGTTTGATGGAGATAACACAATAAAGGAGGTAATCCAACTAATTTGGATGGTTTCCAGGATCTTGGGGACTTCAAAAGGCATCACTTATCTAGGACTGACACACTAAAAATATTTACAGAAAACCAGATTGAGTAATCTTATGCTAGATTGCAATTAAAAGATTTAATCTACAACATGTTTCACTATTTCTTGTTCACAATCAGGAAAGAACACAATGAAGATGTTATTGCACCCATGAAGACTTTTATGGTCCTGTCTATTAACAAGAGTGATGCTATTTCCCAATTCCTTATGTCTACGTCGTTTGCTATTTTAAGGGAAGAACAAGAAGTTTCTAAAACTTATGTTTTGGTAAACAAAATGATCAAATAATGTGAGAGGAAGCTGAAACCTTTCTTGGATATTGAGGAGACTAATGCAACAAAAAATAATGGAGAGATTGTCTTGGAGTGTGAGGAATATGTTCAGAGCTTCAAGATGATTCTATGATTATGCATGCAGCTACTAAGGATGATGATGTGTGAAACGTAAGTGAGAAAACAGAAGCTTTGAATGCACATTTAGAACTATCCAATCAAGTTGATAACGCTAGTGCAAAAGTCGGGATAGTCAAAATACAATATACCTTCAGATGATGGGCATATGGAGAGCAGATATGATAAGGTCTTCAAATCAGCTAATGATGATGACTCGAAATTTTATTCAGTGATGATGATAGTTGGTGTTTCGTTTGACTTTCAAACCAAAGCCTATGGAGAGGAATGACTATGATGATGATAGTACTAGGGAGTTGGAGAGTGATTTATCTACAGGGGAAACCAATCATTAGGAGCACAGTGAACATATCTTCATTGAACAAAGCAATCACCCTTTCAACACATAGGATCCGGGTGCGATGACACTTAAGTATGATGATTATCCTACATGAGATGAATTTCCTTTTGATCGTCAAAATATTTTAATTGTAGAGCACAATGCATGCATGGAGGATTGCATTGATGGTGCTGATTTTATTCTTGAGAACAAATCTGATTTATCATCACATGAAGCTTTGAGCTGAGGTTTATTGATTTTGATGGTTTGGATCCACAATTTACTGCTGAAAATGATAATGGAGAGGGACAAGTGATTTGGGACAGCCTTGGAGTCATTGATGGCAGGTATGAAAGTTCTGATTTTAGTATTCATCATAGCAAAATTTATATGCTATTTTGTTGCCAGTATGGATGCCTAACATCTTACGAATGGTCAAGGGATGCTTGAACTGCTCCTGAATTGCCCGAGATGTCGCTCGGGACGGTTCCACTTTGGGGGTCATTATTAAATAATTGCTAGAAAAATTGCTGATTCACAAGGAAAAAAGTTGGGAACTTTTGATTTTACTTGCTGGCAATTTCATAGAGACAAGACAGCTTTTTCAAAAGTTAACTTGCAAGAACTGAGGAACTTCATTTTTCATACAGATGCTTAAATATATTGTGACTAGAAAAGCACTCAAGAAGTTCATTTTTCACAATTTCTTCTTCTGCCCTCCCTTTCTTTGTCATGTTGACAACATTTATTTCATTTGGAATTGATTTTGTGTGAGCTTGGGACTGATTTTTGGCAGCAGTCGCAAGGTATAACATTGTAATCTAACGGATCAACAATATCCCTGCTATGTTTTTTTATTTTCAGATTGTTTTTTTTTCCCTCACTCCTGGGTTTTATTGTTCTTTTATAAAAATATCCCCATTATTTATGCTAGCTGCTATGGTTTACATTTTATGATCTTTTTTTTTATAAATTTATGTTAGGTTTAAAATTCATTTTTTTTATATGGCATCTACAAACTGAGACTTTTGAAGCATTCAACCGTAGAAGTAGAAACATGAAAAGTTGTGTGGTATTATCGGAACAAGATGAAAGGCACCAGCCACATCAAATATTAACTTGCATGGATCTGTGGAAGAGATACCAAACTTAGTAGTCAAGTAGAGCCCAATCTTACACGAGAAGGCATGACTTCCTTTCTTCAAATGAGAAGAGGCAGCAGCATATGTAGCAGCCTCTTGCCACTGTGATATGTTTTTAATCTTAAGGCTTTTCTAGCTACTATAATCATGAATCCATGATATTTAAGATTTATTATGATCTATGACTAAACAGTTAAAGTTGACACCAACAAGCAATTGCTAAGAAGTTCTATAAACTTTGAAATATGATGAACTATGTCATGAATGATTAATGATGGGTCGTTGCAATCATATGAATTGATGAAAAACTAATCAGCAATTACTTATAAGTTCTCTACATCAGTATTATGATTTATAATGTGTGTTTTTGAAGGTTATTTTGTAAATATATGTACATTTTTATGTTTAGAAAATATGCTTAGTGTTTGCTGAGTTGCCAAGTCTCGAGTCAAATTTGGGTCTGTCAAGTTTTGATTGGTCACAAGTTTTTAATCTGTGGTCTCAGGCATGGTCCACAATTGGGGCTTGATCACGAGGGTTGATTGGAGGATGTTTTGTACCCATCCCCCCATCCCTGATTTGGGGGACATGTGAAAAATCTTGGGCTAATGTTGCTGGGGTACATTACTAAAGCATTAATACCTATCAACTAAGTTGCCGGTTCAGTTTTGGGTTTGAGAACCCCTCAGAATTTTGAAATGGGGTTCGGGTTCTTTAGTACAAAAATGATGTAAAAATTATATATATATATATATATAGAACCATGAATTAAGATTAGAATGTCACATAGTATCATTTAAACAACAAAAACTTGTAATTATAGCATCATGATCATACCGTCATAGCATCATATACTTCGGACTGGACTAGGACTACCAGACTAGCACTACCAGGTTTGAATTGGAGGGGGCGAACCCAGTAACTAAGCCTATCAATGTTAGGAATGTCAAACCTCAAATTTATCTTGCGTGACAACCTCAGTTGTAAAACCTTTTTTTGGTTGCAAATGCCAAAAGCAGCATGTTTATATCTTGAAGTTTTGCTAGCCACAACTTTCTGCAATTACTAAGGTATTGGGAACATTATTCTACTGTTGTTTTTGTTCTCGATTTGATTGTGTAAGTTTTTTTGAGCATCAACATTTTGGAATTCACTCTGTGATCCATCATCAGGATGTTAGAGAGCATAAGGAGGTGATCCAACATTATTCTAGCAAAGTTTGACAACATTATTCTAGCAAAGTTTGACAGCAGTATTGCTACCATTGTACCCTCTCTTGTGCAGGTTACCTGTTTTTGTTAATAGTTTGCAAGAAATTCACTTGTTGGGAGTCTAGCCCTTGCCCACCTCGTAAATTACAAAGTTATATGATTATCTGAAATGTTAACGCTTGTGAAAGTTCAATCTTTCAAGCAAATCAAGAATTGTCATAATATTAATATCATCTCCACTCTCCAAATATAAGAAAGATTACTTGTAATGTGCTTGCACAGCACTTTGAGTGAAAAAATTAAAATGTAGTGAATCCTGCTCTTAATGAATGTTGATATTTGACAAGCTATTTTTATTTTTGAAAGAAGTCACAGGCAATGTGAGTGATTATGGATGGAATAAATATGGATCCCTAATTTTAATTTTGTTTTTTGATTAGTATTTCTTAAATATTAAATATAATCTAAGTTACCACATTCACTCCTGGAAGGTGGAATTCGAGATTCAGTTCGCTGCAAAGTCGGACTCGGTTAGAATTCACTCAAAATTCTGCCAGTTAATATATATGATAATATGTGCTAAGCCTTAAAAAATTCTGTGCTAAGCCATAAAAAATTACACCACTATACCAGTTAACATTAATATATATGTTGCTAGGGCAGCCAGGAAATTATTTAAGGCTTAGCACAGATTTCACGTTCATCCTGCAACTGCAAATTCCATGCTGCAACTGCGAGCTCTGGTTTTGCAATGCTGTTAGTCTACAACAGATGGCAAAGCTTAAAACAGAGTTACTCAAAAAAACATTGTAGAGGTTCAAAATCAGAATTTACCATGATGCTTCTGTGACTTTCACATAATATTAATGATTTTTTAAATTTGTTCATCTTGTTGTCCTGTTACTAATTGGGAACGATAAAATCAATGTTCTGTTTATTTCCAAGTTGTTTAATTTTCATCTCCATTCAAATGGTCAATGTCTGTACTTTTCTTACCATATAAATTTTCCGTTGTCGTAGATGTTCACAGTTATATTGCAATTTTTCAAAATATCAATGTAAGCTTAGTATGTGTCATTACTCATAGTGGAGCAATCAAAATACATCTGATATGGATTTTTCTTGTTCCTGCAGTTATTTGGTTGCTGCAATGGGTTTACAATTCTTGTGGAGTTTTGGATTAGCAACTCTTGATGCGTATGCATTATTAATTAAAAGAGGCTTAAGGAATCCAGTGCTGGTTAGCCTGTTTGTGGTGGGAGATTGGGTATGTAAACATGGTCATCTTTATAAAACTTCCAATCCTATTTCTTTATTATACTGCTTTCATTATTGGAAACAACATTATCATCATATTGAGTTATTTTGTCAACTGTGCCACACCACAGGTTACAGCTACACTTTCATTTGCAGCAGCATGCTCTACAGCAGGAGTGGCTGTTTTGTTTGATAATGATCTAGGGTATTGTGCTCAAACACATTGTCGCAGGTACCAAATTTCAGCTTCATTGGCTTTTGTGAGTTGGTTATTGATTGGATTGTCATCCCTCATAACATTCAGGCTTCTGGCAACTGGATGACTCAAGCTTATTCGATATTGCTTTCAACCATACAACAGTATTTAATCTACAATGGTGCCACATTCTTATTCTGTAATATCAATATAATCTCCTATCTGATTTATTTGTTTGTTAAAATTTACTATGTATCCGTGATCACTAAGGTGTTGAATTCATTCTTTTAGCAAGTAGATTACTGAGAGTCATGGGCTGCGCTGAGCTTATACAGGACAGTTGTAGATATCATTGATCACACATTTTGAACACTGTTTTTAACAAGGGTCATTTGAGTGGCAATTTTATGAGTTTGGATACAAAAGAAAGGCATGCAGGTATATGTAATGATGATTTTTTTAAGTTTTAACAAAGATTCTTTGATATTCCTTTGCTTACTTGAATAAGTGAAATGCAGTTATGATGATATTTTAATCCGTGCACACTTTCCACTAATTTGCTATTATACATAGGCAAAGACTACTCCCTGTTAATGCTTTCTCATTTTTCTTTATTCAAATTAATGTCATCAATAATACACATGATTCCTGCATAGACTGCGTTATTAATCTGTACCTAGTGAACCATGGAGCTCTTAAGTCAAATGTGCCAGTTGTCAAGGAGATAAAAGCACTAGGATGGTCTTGCTGTTTTGAGTATCCGGGCATTATAAATTGCAAACGGACCATGAAACTGGATGCACAGTAAGTTGTGCAAATATAACCTGCATCTTTAATCTGGGGGATGAGTCTTATTCTATAGATACATGAGCCTCTTATGCTTGTTAAAATAACTAGAGCCTCTTATGCATGTTAAAATAACTATAGCCTCTTATTAAGTGTGTATGTATGACTAAAAGATGTTCATGGATAAGTGAGGAAGGATTGGTGTTGATCTTTGACATTCCTTTGTCTACACGGTAAATAAAATTGCATAAAAATAAAGTTTGCCTTGAAAATTGGACAAAACGTTGGGTATCACAAACTGATACAACTATCCAGGCAAGTTAGACTGAGATGGAAATAAACGGATTTTTGCATAAGGATCTTTTTGCAGTGTTAGACTGATAATGCATTTGCTACATGCGGTTCATAATCATGAGGTTCTGTACCAAATGCTCCTTCATGCCAAGTGAATAGTTTTAGCGCTTCTGTTAGTTTATTATCTTGCATTTTTCTTGCATATTTCCTACTGTTGTTTCGAAAATAAAAAATATAAATATTGCATTGCACCTATCAAATTTGTTGATTTGACTTCCTAGAATGGAAAACAATGTAGACGCAGGTTTATTTTGTGCAAAATGTATGAAACATTTTTTTCTGTCAGGCAAGAGTTTCTTTATAAGTTTATTCAATCTTCTGTATTTGCACTTAAGCACCAGATTGATACCCGTGTTAAATGTACTCGTCATCACTAGCCAGTTATAAATTATTTGGGTGACTTGCATTTGAGAGAAAAATAATATTTCTTGTTCAAGATATATAACTATAACCTAGCATTCTCACAATCGTATTTTGTAGCATTCTGCCTTTGTTGGGGGCTTAAGTTACTTAGGGCTGAGGACTCTAGTCTAACAACAAAAATGAATGAAGGTTGTCACAAATAGCATAATGCCGATTGAGACCATAGATAGAATACCTTATCTCACACACATTAACGGATAGACATGAAATTTTATTTTCACCAGCCTACTTCTCAGCTCAGAGTGTCTTCGTTTATTCTTATTACAGGATTCCTTTTTGTTGAATAATTATGTGTACATAATTCTATTAAAAATAATGCATCTATTGCATGCTGCTACAATATAAAGCAAGAGAAGAGGTTATCGGAAAATTAGCATATTATCATTGTTCATACCATAGTTCAAAATATCGGTATCGGCAACTTATCGCCGAGGGCAAAAAAAAAAATATCGGAAAATATCGGATATAAGTCGAAAACTTATCGGGAAAATATTGGGAAATTTAAAACTTGCTTAAATTTAATTAGAAATGCATTTTTTTTGCAAAATTCAATAAGGAGATGGATCTAATGAGTCAGTAAATGAGTAAAGCAAACCAAACAAGCTGATCTAGATATATATAAATGCAAATAGGGTACAAAATCGCATCCTCATGTGGAATGCTGATGGCCGGTAACCATAGTCTGATAGTCTAAAGACTCTAAACTCTAAAGAAAACTTAAAATAGCTTCAAATCCGCATCAAATCTCTTCAAATCCGCTTCAAACCCACAACAAATCACTCTACAATGCTACAAATCACGTTTTTTCTCCTCCAAACCCTTTCTCTCCTATCCAAACTCTTTTTTGCAAGTAAAATATGATGTTTTTACCTTTTGCTGGGCGTCACTGCCTAAATCCACAGTACGGCCGATAAGTTTTTGGCTTATCGCGATAAGTTGGCAACTTATCGCCGATAAGTTACCAACTTATCTGCGATATTTTTCTGCGCGAAAATAACACAATTTATCGCGGCTGAAAACTTATCGCGATAAGTAGACTTATCGCCGATAAGTAGACTTATCGCCGATAAGTCTGCGCTATGTTGATCTATGGTTCATACCATAGTTGCAGATTCAGATTCGGAGTATTTGGCAAGTCCAAATAGCATTTTTTATTTGATCGAAAATTGACAAATAATAAATAATTCTTAAAACCTGACAATTTAGTAAGTCATAAAAATTATTTTTTATAAAAAAATCATATTATATTAAAAATTGGCACGTTGAACCCGTAAATGTGTGTGGTTGGGTGAAACCAATGTCCTTGTTGGAGGATTTGGTGGTGTGGAAAGGAAACTCTATAGCATTCGGAGGAAAGCAGTTGGCTAATGGGACCAATAATGTGGTGGAAGCTGAGGCAGCTGTCAAGGTGGCAAGGAGCTTTGGGGCTACAAAATTGCACGTGGAAGGGGATTCACAAGTCATCATCAATGCTATTATCAAAGGAACAATGCAAGCTTGACATTTAAAGAATTACATAGACCAAATTGCAAGTGAGCTAGCTAGAATGGAAGATTACAAAATAACACATGTAAGGAGAGGGAAATAAAGAGGCTCCCTTCAGGTGAAGTCAAGTTGAGGATTTTTGAAATGTGGATCTCTCTGACTTGATGGGGAATGTTTCTAATTAATTGCTTTCATTTATGACACGGTGGCTGGCGGGGTGATGATGTTGTACGTTGAAGAGAAGTTAATATTGTGGGAAAGCCGAAGTGCTTGTGTCAGCGATGGGAGGACAATGCATTTATGTTAGGGGAAGTATGAAGCATTTGATAAATTTTTCCTGTTTTTCCTTTTCTTTCAATGTAAATTTGTTTGTTCTGAACCAGGGTTGTGATGATGGAGACTTCCCTTCACACTAAGAACAATGAAACAATAGAATGCTTTTTTCGAGCCGCCGACGAAGAGAAGGCTCAATGGAATGTTTAGGTTCCATGACCCAAGGTTGGTGGACAATGTTTTTATGCTGTTGGGTGACATGTTTAACAAGATCAAAAACCGCAATCAGACAAACACAGATGTCTACTCAATGATTATGGCATGGGGCTTATAGCTTGGTGAACCAGTGGGGGTGCTGAGAGCGATAATGCTCACTTTAGTCCCGGTTGATTTTTTGGGAGAATTGGACCCCTTGCTTGCTAGAGCAGTCCCTGGTTTGGGAATGAATTTCACGGATGATCCAGTGTTTATTGAAGCGGTTGAAGACACAAAATTTACACCCTTTGTGTGGAGGTTCGAAGAGTGGAAGAGAAACCACTGTTTTAGAGAAGCTTGGATGGTATGAGCAGCGCTTAAGATGGTTTTACAGATGAGGCAGCTGGATGAGGAAATCAAAGAATTGAAATGAGCAGGCATCCTTGAAGTGGAGGTTCCCCAAAAGCGGCAATCACCGAGAAGAGGGCGTCGTGGTGGCGGGAATGATGTAGCTGCAGGCTCGAGAAGCTGAGAAAATGGAGGTGGCGGGGACAGCTTTAAAAAATGGTGCCCATTTTCCTTTTTGTCTCTGTAAATTTGTGATTAGCTCTAGATAAAATTGGTGTGACAATGGTCGGGGGTTTCTATGTGGTTTTTTGCTCCGTTTGTGCTCTGTCACTGGCCATTTCGAATTTTTTGGTGGGTGGGAGTTTTGATGTTAGGGTTGGATGGTTTAGTTAGTGTTTAACTTGTTTTAGTTGAGGGTGGATGGTGATCTTCTAGATGTGATCTTTGGAAACTATGGTGGGTGTAAAAACTATTTGCTTTTCAATAATACAAAAATCTATTACCGAAAAATTAATTGGCACACTGAAAGAAAAAGTGCAGTCCTACAGAAAAAGAATGAATTCGTATTATATTAAAAATTGGCATGTTCAAAGAAAAAATGTAGTTCTATAGAAAAAGAATGTCTATGCTTCATTCCACCATAAATGGCACATCCACACGTCAGCCCAAGCTGATGGGGGTCTTAAATAAAGGAAATAGATAAAAATAGCCAAAACATGGAAGGAGTAAAATGACACTAAAAATGTACAGGTGATAAGAAACATTTATTAGGCATGGGCATCCATCAATTGGGTGAGTCTGGCAATTAAGAGAAACATAGGCCATTCCATTGAGAGACAGATTGTGTTTATGAAGTATGGATCAAGTATGGTGAGTGCATGGCAACACCATTAAGGAAGCTTGACGCCTTGTCAAACCAAGGACAGTAGGAGAGGGACAACCATGGTTAAGAAGTATGGTGCCCCATCGTTTCAAAAAAAGAATCTGGCAACCATTGTATTTTAGGAGAGGAAGTATTGTAGAGGTGTAGGAAATTGCCAGCGGAATTGGCTTGAGAGTTCCTGAAGCCTTTTGATTAATTTGTTTTCTACAAATCTGCAACCATTGCATTCCATGCGATGACATCTCCTTGATGTGTCCTGTCCAACCAATCAGGCATCGGTGCCATGACAGATACTGTCAATGGAAGTGTGTGATTAATGGGTGCAATAGGAGATACATAGTTCTAGATCATTGCTATGAAATGGATCCAAATGCAAGTCTGAACTAGACACCAATTGGCATGGAAAGGAAATGAAAGAGGAAACATGAGACTGGAGAGTGCAGGTGCTTGTAGAAGAGAAGAGTTGAAGGGAGGTCGTTGTGATTTCCCTGGCAGATGAGCATTCAGAAATATGAATGTCCAAAGATAGTGGAATTTCATTAGACACGATGGGAGAAGAAATTGCAGAAGAAAACATAAGAGAGAGGAGAGGGCTGAGCCATTCCAGGTATGAAGAAATGGGTGCTTTGAAACAGGGGATAGACCCACGTAAAGGCACCAAGGAGGAGAGAGTGAGAACAAAGAAGGAAGGGAGTAGACATGATCAAATATGAGTAAGTTGGAACAAAAGAAAACGTGTAGAGAAAGGGTGTGGAAGGAGGTGTGACTGCAAGAAAGAATCTTGCCGAATGTGGTAGTTGCAATTACTTTGGTAGAACTATATGCAGAATGTAGAAGCCTAGCCCAAGCACATGAACTGTTTAAGAAAGAGAGGGTTCAAGGAATGCAATGATCGCAAGATATACACTATTTGGAGTTGTTGAAAAGGTCTTAAAATTTCAGGCAGTGTAAATTGGCAGATAACAACAGATGCCACAATCGTTGCCAACATCTTTCCTACATGTGCTGAAATGAGAGTCTTCAAATAGATGTAGATGCTATCTAAGTGTACGCCATGGATTTGGAAGGAAAATGTGAGGATATGGCGAAAGGAAGAGTTGAGGAGGGCTTTTTTATTGGTCAGATAAGTAATTTTCTCGTTATTTATTTATATTTGTATTTCAATGTTAATAAGTGATTTATTCAATTTATGTGGCATTTGTATGAATTGCATAGTCACCAGCAAATTGGAATTAGATAAATAGGGAAAACGATAAATGGAGTATACAAGGGCTTCAGTGAGGAACTAAGAAATGTTGAAAGTTATGACATGGCATTTAGATTAACGATAATGATATTATGACAAATGATAATGTTATAGCATATGACCGATGAAATCTTTATTTTAAGTTCAAATGAATTATGATATACATGACATCTTTATGCTTCTTAATATTAATGTACAACTCAGGCATTTGTAAATCGAGAAAAAATCTATTATGTTAAACAACAAAATTGTATAGGTCATTGATTGAAAGAACCCTTTTTAATACAAGAATAATTACTAAATGGTTTTGTCAACGCCTGGTCTTTGATTCAGTTGAGAATAAGGTCATTTTTAAAATGATATAATTTGCTTAAGTATATAATACTTCTCATAAATACATGACCATAATTCGTAAAATGTTGTTGGGAGTAAAGAGTTGAGATTTTACTAAAAGTTCATGAAGTCTTATATAACATATGGTGCAAGTGGTCTTTAAGATTGTAGGACTAAGACTTAGCTGGTTGAAGTGTACTATAGAACATTATTAGTAGGGTTCATGATGTTTTTACACCATATGGATCACATGAAGTTGTACCTACGTCAGAACATCCTCCTAAATTACTTATAGACCTTTGAAACGTTAGCATATTAGACATTAATGCATTTAGAATTTATCTTGGATGTGATAACAAAATGTTTCAAAACTGCACATTAATAGTAAAGATACTACTTTACATTATTAGCAATAGTAGTAGACTAAGCAAGATTTAAGAAAATAAGGGATTTGTTTTTGTTGCTTTATTATTTAAACAAAACTACTATAATAATTGATTTGGCATAGACGTGTGGGTATCATTGTAGTAACCCTCAATTACATCTATTGGAAGTTTGTATATGCTTCTTAAAATGTTATACCCTTTCAACTTCTTATTGGTATTATTGTACTTGCTCAATAGTTACTTAATCGTGCCTAGACAAAAAAAAAACTTAATAATATATTTGCTAATGACTTCCTTAAAATAACTCAATCTATATATTTGCATCAGAATATTACATGGGTAAGTGCACCAAGATGGTGAACAAAAAGGGGGTACAAGTGGCCACTTTTTTTTTCCTGAAATCAATGAAACTTGAACTTCACAGAGAGATGTGAGGGCCATGGACTCAAAATTAGGAGTTGTGCAAAGAATAAGAATTGTAGTATGTTGAATCTAGTTTTTAAAATGCTAAATTTTTTTAAAATGGATAAGATTAAGAGGGTCAAACCTCTCGCGCACGAAAAATAGTTCCTATTTTTTTTTAGATGTTTCCGTGCACTTCACAAAATATTTAGTTAGATTTAGTATTTTACAAAACCCTTTGGTATGATGATAAGTAAGAGTGAGATCTAGAAGTCGTGTATTTTTTGGTAATTTTCTGTTGAGTATTTTTTTGTTTATGATTTTTTGAAGTGACTGCATCTTGAAAATTTGGCACATGTTCGTGCGCTTGGCATAACTTGCATCAAAATAATAAAAAATGCAATTTTTTTTAAGTGTAGAATCTAGTGTAGAATAATAATATGTAATATTTTTTGAATTTGGTCAAATAGATCAAAAGTTATTAAAAAAATGGTAGACATCTCTGTGAGGACTGTCAAGACACTGTAAATAAAATTAAAGTTTAGTATGCTAATGTAGTCCAAAAATAGAAAAAATTATATGTTCAGAACGCTGAGAAGATGTGTGAGATGATGGTGGTAATTTTAGAGATACCCACTTGATCATTTGTAAAGTTGATGACGACGAAGTTGTGAAATCATGTGAAAAAATGTGTAAAGGGACAAAAATGGAGGGAAAATGGGTTTGCAAGCCTTAGGGTCATTTTCCAACCCTCTTACCAAGCCAAAAATCTCATGGATTTTGATGTGCAAAATAATCTGCTCGGGTTTTAAAAAGTACCATGCATAGTTTTACATAACCCATACAAGTTATGTAGAACTAAAACCATAATTTTGTGTTTTCCATAACTCGTACGGGTTATAAAGACATCAAAATGTATGCTTGTAAACTTAGAATTTACTACACAGATGTATAGACATACATATATAATATGTGTTTATAGTTATATATACATATATTTATATGTATATATATTTGTATACATGCCCATCTCTCTCTCTCTCTCTCTCTCTCTCTCTCTCTCTCTCTCTTTCTCACCTAAGACCAAACATTTTTACATAAGAAAAACACGTAGGGTTTTTTTAAAACTACGGACATGGTTCATTTAAGTCCAATACAAAATAACAAATAGTTCTTCATAACCCGTGAAGGTTATGGAAAAGTTCTCCATAACCCGTGTGGTATGAAGAACTTTTAGTATTTTTTAATTGGCTCGGTTTGGTTTCCCTAAGCCAATTGATTTCAAATTTTGAATAATGCGCACGGGTTTTGTGAAAATCTAAGTTTTTTTCATCATGTGGCCACTTTTTTGACCAACATCTTGGTGCACTTACCCACATGATTAAAATAAGAAACCATCTTTTAACTTAATGGTTGTGGTTGAGATTGAGTTAACAAACAAACTATTATGTATCATATAGTATTGTCTCTCCTGATATCTTATTGTCAACCACGATGATCATAATCGAATTATAAGTGGTGATAATGAGTATTATATGGTGAAGGAGCTAATCTAATATAATAATATTGGATTGCACTATACAGTGAATGAAATCGAAGGGTTAAGAATATTAGGTGTCTTGTGCATGACTTGAGCCCTAATCATGCTTAGTTAGAGCGATATGAGACCCCAACTCTATAACATTGTGTCTAATGGGTGATCTAGTTGATTAATCTTCACATCACATGCATTAGGATAAAACTCTTGGATGTGGTAACTCTGATTACAATAATGCAATTTATTATTTGTATTTCATCATGAAATGGTGCCTTGGTCTAGTGATAAGTGTAGTTTGTGTGAACAAAAGAATTGGGACATCAACCTAACCTTTGGTCAAGAAGGTATACCTATAAAAGGTTTAGGATATTCATGAAAAATAACAGGATAAGTTTTAAATTTGAGATATGACTTACATGGATGTGGAAGGGTTATTGTATGGGTTGCTAAATGGTGAACTTACTTATGAGTACCTAATTATTGGTTATGGCAACCTGAGTCTAAATGTCCTTGAGAGACCTAGATAGGAGAACTACGTGTAACTTTGACCCGTTTGGAAGCGGGAATGTAGGTGACACTTGGGTAAGGGTCTCCAATTTAGGGGGAATAACTCTAAGGATTGGTGTTTATTCATTGTTTAACCTTCCTCTATAGTAGGCTTTAGTTGAGGCCAAAACTAGTAATAATGGTTATGAAAGAGTTAAGAAATCTAATAAGTTATATTTAATACATAATGTACTTGATTATAAATATAAAGGAAATTTGGGATGACTACCTTATAGTTAGTGTCTACTTAATGTTATGTGTTGAGTCAAGACTATAATGCATTAGATTTATGAAGTTGTTATGTATTTGAGTTATTTAATCCTAGACATAAGAATTTGTGTATGTACTCGACTATTCAATTGTGACCTACTTATTCTAAATTAGGAACCTCTCTTCTAGTTATAGTGCTAAGCCAAGTACATGTGTTAACTTTTACGGCTAGGGATGGAGTTAGGACCCTACAAGGGCATAGGTAGAGGTATATGTATTCTTCTAGCACGCAGACTAGTCCTCTCTATTCGTGGTGATCACCAAATGATAAATCCTATGACTAGCATAAGATAAGCTTATTCACTCGAGATTGACTGTAGTCAAGGATCATATTATGTTGGTAGACTGTTAGTCGTACCACCTAGCTACGGCTGGTCACCGCCAGTTGCATGCAAGCAAGAGATACACACGTTGCTCTAAGGGATTGATTCCGCCAGGAGCATGTGGTCCCGGGGGCCAATTTCATGTCGACGATGGAGAATAGGTAGGTGATAATTTGACCAACGTCAAGGTATGATTTTAGGCTTACTTTGTTGTGAAATGGTATTGTTCATCCTGTTGGATTGAGGACAGACCTCTGGTGTAGTATGAGATGCACCAAGTCCTGTTTCCAAGTACCATTGGTGCAAAGACTAGGGAAATGAATGGGACTCAGTGTGTAGTGTGCAATGCACTGACCTTCCCTCTCTAGGATGCACTATGGACGGGGGACGGTTAGCCATTGGATGTGAGCTAGTCACTATTTTATTTGTGATGCTTGTATTAGCCAATAAATAAGATTTTTGTGATTCATTTATGATTCAACCACTAATGTCATGTGATTTATTTTGAAGCCACTCACTGTGTATTTGATGTATGGCAATGCTAATCAGCTTGTTTTTTTTTATTAAGGTAAATACAGGTTTTGAAGGGGCCCCGAAACCCTATACAAAAAGGTCAAAAGAGATTTTCAAAGTAGCACTCTCTAACGAAACAAAAGAAGACCACCACGAGGGTTTTCAAATAGGCTCCCTCAACTTGGACACAAAAGAAGATACCAGAAAAGGAAATCTAGCACCCTTACAATAAAAAAACGCTGCATAAAATAAATTACAGTTAAAACCAGTAGCCCAAAACCTTCCAGCAAGCAGCAAAACATCTGCCAGCAAAGGAAAGCCTGAACAAATTATTTCTTCCCCTTCTGGGAACGAAGAGACATCAAAAGAGGGCGGACGTTTTGATTTTTTCTTTCCTTTAACAGAGGTCCACCCATCATCCACATTCTTAGCCATATCCAGCAAAGAATTCGAAACAAGATTTAGGTCCCCCGAAACCTAAGGCTGTCCCAGGAAAGGGCCAGGAGAATCCAAGGAGGCAGCAACGGGAGACTCATTAGCTACCATTTCAGAAGAAACCAAAGAGGAGTTGCCAATAAGAGGAGTAGAAGCCCCACTACCCTGAGAGCCTCGAACATCAGATTTAGTACAAGGGGAGTGGACAACTCCCAGGGAAGAGCCATCAGTAGTCCCAAGAGGCACATTGGACTCATCTAACTCCTGAGAAGAAGAGACAACCTGAGAAAAACTTCTGATAGAAGAATCCTTCACAACAGAATAATGTTGGGAGGAGGTCCCCTTCCACCAAGAAGCAGGTTTTTTAACCTTTTCCAAACCACACTGGTCTGCTAAGTGACCAGTTTTAAAGCATCTCTTGCATTTGAAGGGGAGGCCTTCATAATCCAAAGTTTGGATCCATGACCCTTTAGGATGCACCAACTTTATATTTGCCGGAAGACCCTTGGACGTGTCCAAATCAACCAAGATCCTAGCATAAGTTGAGTGAAGAATATCATATGATTCCTCATCAACATCAAGAAGTCCCCTAGAGCCTCACCCACTGCCTCAAGATGAGAGTTAACCCAGAAATGAAGAGGGAGATGAGGAAGCCTTACCCAAGTAGGAACCTTGGAGAAGGACTCAGTAGAAGCATCAAAGTCAGGATGCCAAGGCTTCATCATGAGCATGCTCTGGGCATTCCAGCTAAACAAATGATCACATGGTATCACTTTCCTATCAACAGCCCTCTCAAACTTGGCAATGAAAAAACCCCTTGCCATTGGGAAAATGTGATCAGTCTCAGAAATGATTGGTTCCCAATGGTGAGAAATCCAGGCATGCAAATCTGGAAGACTCGGCTAGTGACCCTTAAATCTGCAAATAAGACCATGTTCCTCGAGAACTGAGGAAGCATGATCAATGGCTTCCACAACCTCTTCATCCAGAGGGAGGATTAGAGAGTTAGAGAGGGGGAAAGGAGCAACAACTCTATCTCCAGAAGCCGAAGACAGCTTAGAGGCGACAAATTTTCGCAGAGAAGAGCCCCCAGAAGTAGGAAGATCTGCAACATGCACCAGAGGAACAGGA
This sequence comes from Thuja plicata, assembly GCA_018584345.1. Lineage (NCBI taxonomy): Eukaryota > Viridiplantae > Streptophyta > Pinopsida > Cupressales > Cupressaceae > Thuja > Thuja plicata. The sequence goes on from MU223858.1 coordinate 861,503, forward strand.
TCCCCAACTGCCGACGATAAAACCCTAATCCACCCAGGAGAAACTGACGCAGCTAGGACATAAGCCTCCACCGCTCTCCCTGCAATAGTCGCAGCCGCCCTAGAGACATT